>BPLR01019315.1:0-141150 GCA_021605095.1 Caerostris extrusa
TTACTTTTGCTCATATAAATTTTATTTTGTTCTCTTATATATCCTTTCATCTATACTTTGGAGTTTTCCCAGTATCTATTTCAAGCCTCTACCCCTTTAATAAAAGAATATGAAATAAGCTTCCAACAGATCATGAAATTGCAAATGGATTGGACGAACTTTCGGACGAGTGATGCGAGTCAAGACACTATGAGCATTTCATTTTCCCACAAAGTTTGCAGTCACATCATTGCAACCAACTTAAAATAACTATTTTATATTAACATTTGTGATTGATAAGGTGCCCTATGTAAAAACAATCCAATTGTTAATTATTTTCATTATTTCTTTTGTTTAATTTTTACACCGTCAACTTGTAATATGGCATTTAGGAAATAATTTTATCTTTAGTAACTATCGCCCTTCGTCGCGTAGTCAAGCTATTCTACCTGAAACGACTGAAAATATGTTACTCAGTAATCAATATGATACACACAATCGTGTTTTATGATTCACTTTCAATCCCATTCGTTATAAAATCGCTTTCTGGAATAAAACTATTTCAACGACAGGCAATGATTATCAACACATACTACCTTCAGCAGCACAGAAGTGTTAATGGTTGATTATATAAATAAAAAAACTACTCAAACTAAATGCAAAAAAAAAAAAAAAGAAATACATCGCCTTTGCTTCAATTTTCATAAATTTTCTGAAAAGAGGTATACTATTTTCACTTTTCATTAGTCATTTCACTTTTATTGTGTATTTTTTTTAAATAAAATGTTCCTATTTTGTTAGAATCTCGTTTGTAAGACAAACTTCAAATTGACTTACACGACACGATTCCGGCTATTGCAGAAGGCATTCGGAGAGTATTAGTATATATCGGAAAGAAATGTTTACACGTGGTATAAACAGTTCAAAGAAGCCACAGAACGCTTTGAAGACGAAGGGCCCTCTTGTCGACCCTCCATCTCAACCGACGAAACTCATGTCCAAAAACTAGAGATTTGGCGCATGCAAACCATCGATTTACAATTAGAGTCCTTGTTGATGATATTGGAATTTCAAAAAGATTTGCAAATTCCATTTTGGGATTCAAACGCGACAAATCTCGATCGGTACCGAAAACACTGATTGCGCCAGTTCACACTGCATTGATTCTTCGTGACTTTTTCGCCAAAAATGAAAACCCATATCATTCCACAACCACAGTATTCACACCGTGCGACTTCTAAATATTCCCTAAACTCAAAAGATCACACTGTTTTGAGTCGATTGAAAAGATTCAACGTGAATCGTCGCGCGCTTCGAAGGCCATCCCTGCCCCGATGACTTTTTAGCGTGTATTGAGAATTGGAAAAAAGTTGCCATAAGTGCATTGTGTCCGGAGGGGATTACTTTGAGGGCGATAAAATAAATTGGGAAGAATAAATGAAGAGTTTTTGAAAAAAAAATCATTGGTTTTACTTTTTTGGGCACAATAGTAATATATAATAAAGTTGTATATACAGTTGTTTATGGTATTTTTTCCTCAAAAAATTTACTGCTTGTTTTATAGTTGTTTTGTTTGTCAAAAGCCTGCAATTTCTCAAGCCCCTCTCTAGGTTAACGATCCGTTGTGAAATTCACAATGACCCGCTTTTGAACGGGAACATTGCAACATCTTCTTTTCACAAGGTGGAAAAAATGTAATTAGTAATAAACTACCTCTTGCTATAAGTATTTTCTGGAAAAGACTTAGGGGGCCTTTTCTTGAAAAGTATTGGATAGGGAATTTATTGGTTTGCATAGATTCAAAAATTTCTAATAGAATGTTGTTTTGTTTCACAGCCCGGTTGTATACGAGTCAATATGAATCGCACCAAATTTTAATACGGTATCAAAATATTAGTGCAATTTCTTTTTACCTTTAATCCGCGGATAAGCTGATAAATTTTAAAATTGCATGTTGCAAAAGTTATGGCTCAGGAAACTTAAAAATGATCCTTAAAAAGACAATTTCAGAGAAAAACAAATAAAACAAAGAAAAATATAGCTGTTATAGACGCTGGACATTTATATGATTAGATACATATAATTATTTAGGTTATTTTTAAAGTTATATAAATTTATATATACATTTATTTAGGATAGTTTGAAAGTTGTGAAATAAATTTAAAGTCGTGATGCGTATCTTACATGAATGTGAGCTAATGCACTTCGGGAATATCGTTTTGAGTCGATTGAAGAGATTCAACGTGAATCGCCAAGCGCTTCGAAGGCCATCCTGCCGGTGACTTTTTAGCATGCATTGAGGATTGGGGAAAAAGCTGGCATAAGTGCACTGTGTCCGAAGGGAATTACCTTGAAGGCGATGAAATAAATTTGAAGAATAAATAGTGTTTGAAAAATAAATTGGTCTTACTTTTTGGGCACAGTAGTATCCTCTATTTTCAATAGGGCATATTAACTTTCTTTCTAAAGTTGACAGCATCTTAACATTGTTTAGAGTTCTGCACATCAGAAGAAATCAAGTGAGGGATAATTCAAAATAAATAATGCGTGTGAAAGGGTAACAAATATTGATTATATTTTAAAGTACCTATTGATAGGCATCAAAAACTAATCACAAAATACAATGAAAACTGTGATATTCAAACTCACAATGACACACCTTGATCACTACTGAGAGTCAGTATGAAGAGGGCGCTGCTGATGCACTGCAGTAAGTGTTGCCAGATATACGAAAGGAGCGTTTTCAAGGTGGTAAATATTCAAGTGAGGGATTTTTATACATATTTTTTTTGTAATCAAAGTTTTCTTTTAAGCTGCAACAGTATAGCTAGATTTAGTAAATACATTGCTCAAAGCAATTTGGGGCTAATGTGAGTTACCATAGAACCATAGAATCGACAACTTTTTAACAAAAATGAAATAGAAGAAGTAAAAAAGAAAATTATAATGTTTACAAAGTTCAGATTATGCAATTTTTTTTAACAAATGTTTTTATGGGAATATGCAAATTTTATCTGGGACATCGAAAACTACGAGTTTTATATAAGGAGAGAAAAGCGGTCTATAGCCTTTCTTCTGTAGGAGGAGATACTATTACCCCACCACACCACACCACACCACACCACACCACACCGCTCCACTGTGCCTAGAGCTGAGTTTTCCCTTTACAGTTTGGGAATGATGTGGGTGAGAAGAAGTCTGATTGGACTCTGTGACGCTCTACGATCATATGAGACAGGGATCTACAAATTAAAGTGGATTCTAAACCCCTACAAACCTCCATGGCACGATGACATGGCATCCATGGCGGGATTCGAACCCGCAACCTGGGGTACCAGAGCACTAGCCACTCGACCATCAGGCCCCTGTAGGAGAAGATAGAAAACAAAGATGCGCATTAAGCGTTTGTAACAGTGACTGCGATGTCTCAGCGAGATAAGTTAATTGAATTGGTAACCTGGAGGCCATCGGTCGTGCAGAGGCGGGTTACACACAATCCGTTGTAGGCGAAGCGTTAGTACTAACGCTTCCACAGTCTGGAAGTGTAATTTCCAGACTATGTAATCGGTTTTGGAAATTGGAAATGTTCGCTGAAGATCGGGAGAAGGTTAAAATAATGGATCAAACTTTTACACACAAAAATAATGCATCTAATTTTAATGTATTCAAACTTGATGTTTCATATACTTACAAATGGGCCTGAATGGCCGAGTGGCTAGCGCTCTGGTGCACGGTACTACAGGTTTCGGGTTCGAGTCCCGGCGGTGCCATGGTTGTTTGTAGTGGTTCGAATCCACTTTAAAAGTAGGTCCCGGTCCAATAGGATCGTAGAGCGTTGCTGGGGCATTGTGACTCCGCGTCCATGGCTTATCTTCAAGTTACACGCGCTCCCTGGGTAATGTAAAGCGAGTACGTCTCTGCAGCACTTGCCTTAAGGCATCCAAAGACCAAGCTGTCTGTGTTTGCCAGCTGCATTAGAAAAATATATATATACTTACAAATAATTTTTATTACTTTTTAAAAGTTGAATAAGATTAACAAAACCACCTTAAGTAAATGAATAAGTGACATTTTTCTATGCAAGTTTGTTTTCGATCTTAGATTCAAACCAAGATGTTAAAAAAAAGTATAAACAATAAAACATCTTTGTGAATTTATTTGGAGACCTTTTGGTGAAATTAAGAGCAGCCTTCAATCCTGCGTTTCCTTCCGCCACAGATTCACCTGGTCAATATATATATCGGCCAATCAGCGAGTGCCTGTAGATTGAATTTAAATTTATCTTTTAGGCTCACTCAGATGGCCAATAAAGGGTTTCCTTCGACCCGGCGTTTCCGCGTGAAGCACCATTTCCGCTGCCCCGACTCCTTCATTAATCTAAATTACTACGCGAAATGATGACCTGGATTTCGTGCGAAAGTTCCACGAGGGACTTGGGTTGTCTTTCCTTAAATACCGCTCATTTGCCTGGGGAAGATTTTCAATCTATTCTCGACCGCTTCCTGTTCCTTGCCAGTGACAACCCACATCATCAAGGATTAGCAGAAGGGATAACCCTAGCCACTTAAACACCAAACGCGTGTAGAACCACGTGTTGAATATTTTTAATATCTAAATTCAAAACTGTGTTTAAAGTCATGCATGAAAATATCTTCAGATGAGACTAAAAAATTTATTTTAATCTAAATAAAAGTACATTTTAATAAATTGACTTTACTAAACATATATTATCTTTACATTACCATGTACATCTTGATTGTGGTCAGTGAAGATTAGTTTTTTAAATAGGTATATATATATATATATATACTAGAAGACCCGGCCACGCGTTGCTGTGGCTTTCTTGTATTTCGCTCAATTATTAGATACTATCATTGGTATTGTTAAGGAAGTGATTGGTAAAGAATGATGAAAAGATCAAATTAAGTTTCAACGAATAGAAAATGTTTAATTTTTATTAATTTAATGAATGAGGTAGATGATGTTGATTTTTAAGACTGTTTTATAATTATTTTACGTAATATAATTTTTAATAATCATTACTTTCATTTAACTATGAACTTAGCGGTGAACAATATTTCTTGTTAGTCTGTCTTTCGTCGAAATAAATAAATTCGATGGTTTTCGAACACGTGAGCATGCAACATACAGCTGCCCATGGCAGAAACACGGATTCTGAGGTTAGATTTTTTTGGTGGTCGTTTACTGAAAATGATAATTGAAAAAATACAATACAATTAAAATAAAATCGGGATATAATAAGAAAAGGCTTTAAAAAAAAATTCACAATAAAATACAAATGCAAACGATCGTTTAAGGTACACGAACACCTTCGAAGAAATTTTTTTGAAATTTTTTATCTTTGTACACTTTTTTGGATTGAATGTATCTAAAAACTAATTGATTTCACATAAAAAAAAAAATTTCATTATTATTTTTTTTTTTAATTTTTATAAGCTAAAATAAGGAAAAAAATGGCCAAAAATTGATACTGTTACAAAAACCTGAAATCAAATCAATATTTTTTAAATTTCTAAGTTTGTATTTGTTTGAACTACAACATTTTACAGTGAATAGACCTCTGGTAAATTTATATCTTTATTATTTATTATTTTGTGCTAGTTTAAATGCTGTCGACACAAAATTCTTCCAAAATTTGCATGTAATTCCAAGTTTAACAATTAAAATAAAAAATATTTATGTAGCTATAATCATTTCAGAGGTCTATTCCCTGTAAATATTTATGAAAAACATAAATACAAAGTTTTGTAGCATTTGGATCAAAATTACTTGTGTTATGGTGTTTCACATGAAAACAAAAAGCATAAAAATTCATTCTGAGAAAAAGTTAAAAACAACTTTTAATTAGATATATTACTTTTAAAAATGTTACAAATATATTAAAATGCCATTGAATTATCAAGTTCATAGTCTTAATTATTAAAAAATATAGTTTTGTTTTTCCTTAAAGCTGTAAATATTTTCTGAGTTTGTTTTGAAAAAGTTAAAATTTGCTCGACAAACTTTTTTTTTTTTTACAACTTCCTGCTATTTGCAAAGGCTTTTTAATATGAAATGACCTGAATTTAAAATATTTAGCCTTTTTGCAAGTGTTTTAATTAAATATATTCAAAACCTTTTGAATTTCACATAAAAATATCAACTTTAACTATTCTTTATACAATTTATTCTTTAAAATATGGATAAACATTGCAAAAATGTGATATTGTTGCAAAATTTTATAATTCAAAAATAAATAAAACATGAATAGTTTTTTCATTTGCAAGTATTTTTATGCTGGGAATATCCTTATGTAGGTAATATACTGTTTTCAAATTTATATCTCAATTATTTATACATTTTTGTATGCTTAAAGTTTGTCGACGCAAACTTTTTTTACAAATTTACAAAAATTCTTAGTTTAAAAACTAAAATATAAATAATTTATGAATTTAGGTTAATTTCCATGTTCTATTCCTTTCAGACATTTAAACAAAACTTTTACATGAAGTTTCAAAGCATTTAGAACAGAAATATTTTTATTGTGATGTTTCGAATGAATACAAAATGCATAAAAATTCAAATAAGAAATAATTAAAACCAACTTTTAAATATAAATAAAAACAAATGTACATACATAAAAATGTTATTGAGCTTTAAATTCTCCTTTATTAATATAAAAACTTATTTATTTGTTTTGTTTTTTTTAAATAACTTCCAACTTAAAAGTACCATTTATCAATTTTCTTCGACAATATTTAAATCACTCAAATTTATAACTCAAATTCTTTGTTTTTCAAATAACAAAAGTTTTTAAAATAAAATGTCCTTGATTTTCAACTTGCAACTATTATAATACCTTTTATAAAATTTTAATGTTATAAATATATCAAATAATTGCAGAGTTTACTTCATTTTCACACTTTTCAAAAATCCTTGAAAATTCATCATCTTTCTTTAAAATTATATTGTCTATATTATATTATCTTGTAGATCACATTTCATTTTAGAATTCCTAATCAAATACAACACATGTTGACAAACTTTAAGCATAGAAAAGTTCAATGTTTTGATTCACAACTTTTCATTCAATATATTTTATTCCAATTCAAACTTAGAAAATGTGTTTTTTTTCTTCTTCACAAAAAATGTTTTATTATTTTATGATGAAAGAAATCACAAAACAAATGGAAAAGTTAGTGAGCTTTAAATTCTCCTTTATTAATATAAACACTTATTTATTTGTTTTGTTTTCTTTAAATAACTTCCAACTTAAAGTACCATTTATCAATTTTTCTTCGACAATATTCAAAACACTCAAATTTATAACTCAAATTCTTTGTTTTTCAAATAACAAAAGTTTTTTAAAAAAAATGTCCTTGATTTTCAACTTGCAACTATTATAATACCTTTTATAAAATTTTAATGTTATCATTATATCAAATAATTGCAGAGTTTACTTCATTTTCACACTTTTCAAAAAATCCTTAAAATTCATCATCTTTCTTTAAAATTATATTGTCTATATTATATAATCTTGTTAGATCACATTTCATTTTAGAATTCTTAATCAAATACAACACATGTTGACAAACTTTAAGCATAGAAAAGTTCAATGTTTTGATTCACAACTTTTCATTCAATATATTTTATTCCAATTCAAATTCAAACTTAGAAAATAAAAAAAATATTGATAATCAAATCAGGTAATACTTACATACATTTGATTTATTTCTCATAGAAATAATATAAATTTCATACAATATAATTTTCACAAAATTTAAAGTAGTACATAAAACAATAATATTCAGAACATGAGAATTTTACGGTTATGTAGTACAGGCATCGAGACACGGCGCCATCTAACTTACCTTTTATTGTGGTATATCTTTCGTCTGTGGTGGAAACAAACTTTTTACTCCAACGATGAAATTAGTACAAATAAGAATTCTGCAATTAATTATCGAAATAGCAATAAAATAGTCATTATATTGTTCGAAAACTGAAGCTACGAATTCCTCTAATTGCAGTATTGCAAGCCTAAAGAAATTGGTGGAAAATTGGCGAAAATTCAGGGTTGCAGGATTGGCGCCTCCCTCAATGGTATTGTTGCCACTACATTGGTTTGTCAAAGAAATTTTAAAAAAATATTTAGGGGTGGACCACCCTTATCACTTAGGGGTTTAAAATATAGATTACGACCGATTCGCATACCTACCAAATATGCACAAAAATTTTCATAAGAATCGGTCGAGCCGTTTCGGAGGAGTTTGGCAACAAACACTGTGACACGAGAAATTTATATATTAGACTAGCAGACCCGGCCACGCGTTGCTGTGGCTTTCTTGTATTTCGTTCAATTATTAGATACTATAATTGGTATCGTTAAAGAAGTGATTGGTAAAGAATGATGAAAAGATCAAATTAAGTTTCAACGAATAGAAAATGTTTAATTTTTATTAATTTAATGAATGAGGTAGATAATGTTGATTTTTAAGACTGTTTTATAATTATTTTACGTAATATAATTTTTAATAATCATTACTTTCATTTAACTAAGAAATGAACAATATTTCTTGTTAGTCTGTCTTTCGTGGAAATAAATAAATTCGATGGTTTTCGAACACGTGAGCGTGCAACATACAGTTGCCCATGGGAGAAACACGGATTCTGAGGTTAGATTTTTTTGGTGATCGTTTACTGAAAATGATAATTGAAAAAATACAATACAACAAAATTAAAATAAAATCGGGATATAATAAGAAAAGACTTTAAAAAAAAAATTCACAATAAAATACAAATGCAAACGATCGTTTAAGGTACACGAACACCTTCGAAGGAATTTTGTTGAAATTTTTTATCTTTGTACACATTTTTGGATTGAATGTATCTAAAAACTAATGATTTCACAGAAAAAAATTTCATTATTATTTTTTTTTTAATTTTTATAAGCTAAAATAAGGGTAAAAATGGCCAAAAATTGATACTGTTACAAAACCTGAAATCAAAAAATCAATATTTTTTAAATTTCTAAGTTTGTATTTGTTTGTACTAACATTTTACAGTGAATAGACCTCTGGTAAATTTATATCTTTATTATTTTGTGCTAGTTTAAATGCTGTCGACACAAAATTCTTCCAAAATTTGCATGTAATTCCAAGTTTAACAATTGAAATAAAAATATTTATGTAGCTATAATCATTTCAGAAGTGTATTCCCTGTAAATATTTATGAAAAACATAAATACAAAGTTTTGTAACATTTGGATCAAAATTACTTGTGTTATGGTGTTTCACAAGAAAACAAAAAGCATAAATATTCATTCTGAGAAAAAGCTAAAAACAACATTTAATTAGATATATTACTTTTAAAAATGTTGTAAATATATTAAAATGCCTTTGAATTATCAAGTTCATAGTCTTATTTATTAAAAAATATAGTTTTGTTTTTCCTTAAAGCTGTAAATATTTTCTGAGCTTTGTTTTGAAAAAGTTAAAATTTGCTCGACAAACTTTTTTACAACTTCCTGCTATTTGCAAAGGCTTTTTAATATGAAATGACCTGAATTTAAAATATTTAGCCTTTTGAAGTGTTTTGATTAAATATATTCAAAACCTTTGAATTTCACATAAAAATATCAACTTTAACTATTCTTTATACAATTTATTCTTTAAAATATGGATAAATATTGCAAAAATGTGATATTGTTGCAAAATTTTATAATTCAAAAATAAATAAAACATGAATAGTTTTTTCCTTTGCAAGTATTTTTATGCTGGGAATATCCTTATGTAGGTAACATACTGTTTTCAAATTTATATCTCAATTATTTATACATTGTTGTATGCTTAAAGTTTGTCGACACAAACATTTTTTTACAAATTTACAAAAATTCTTAATTTAAAAACTAAAATAAAAATAATTTATGAATTTAGGTTAATTTCCATGTTCTATTCCTTTCATACATTTAAAGAAAACTTTTACATGAAGTTTCAAAGCATTTAGAACAGAAATATTTTTATTGTGATGTTTTGAATGAATACAAAATGCATAAAAATTCAAATAAGAAATAATTAAAACCAACTTTTAAATATAAATAAAAACAAATGTACATACATAAAAATGTTATTGAGCTTTAAATTCTCCTTTATTAATATAAACACTTATTTATTTGTTTTGTTTTCTTTAAATAACTTCCAACTTAAAAGTACCATTTATCAATTTTTCTTCGACAATATTCAAACCACTCAAATTCTTTGTTTTTCAAATAACAAAAGTTTTTAAAATAAAGTGTCCTTGATTTTCAACTTAGATATGGAGGAGAGACCTAAATGGCCGAGCTGCTAGCGCCCTGACGCTCGGTAACACAGGTTTTCGGATTCGAATCACGGCGGGGCCATGTATGTTTGTAGTGGTTCGGAATTCCCTTTAAACTGTAGGTCCCGGTCTAATAGGATCGTAGAGCATTATGGGGGTAGGGCTGACAACCCTACCCCGTAAAAAGAAGACACCTCATGTTTCGAAATCTGGCAGAAGGCCTTGGCCCACCATGGGGTTGTTGCGCCAATGGTGATGATATATATATTTGTCTGTATTTTGTTTAATTTTGGTGGTTCAAATTTTTAATTATTTATTTCAAAATTAAATTATTTTTGGAGTTTGATTATTAGGTACATCCAATCTTGCAGCCCATTTTATATACTACATATGATCCAACAGTATAAATCAAAAATTTATATACTCTGGAATTTATTAACATATTAAAAAATTAATAGAATTTTATACTTTTTGGCATTTTAACATTTTAACCTAAGATACGATAAATATCACTAAGTACAGCTATGAAAAGCGCTTTCTGTATAGTTATAACGGAGCTATCAAAGATAGGTCTTTTACCATCATCCGTTCCACTACTAACTAGAGTTGCAAAGAGAAATCCTGGTTACTACTTCTTTTAAATTGTTGCAAAAAGAATAAGAATTTATCTAAAACCGATACCTTACAAATTTAGTAGACATGAGCCAGAAAAGCCTGAAAAAAAGCTAACTTAAACCTAAATGGAAGATTATCAAGCACCATCATACAAAAAAATAATAAACAATTTTTCAACACTTAACTGTTAAATAATATTTTTCATTGTTAAAAGAAAATTCTAACTATTGTTGTTCTCAAACATTACTTAGACTTAAAGTCATCTTCCAGTAAAACGGGAAATATGTAGCAAATTCAGAGTAACTAAGGGGAGTTCCACGGAGAGTCCTTCTATGTTGTACTTGCATATTGCCATTATAGTTTTCTACATTCAATCTCCGAGATGGGCTTTTGCATTCTTTTCACCTTTTCTTATCCAAGGGAAGAATGTTTTAGCCTACAAACTTATCGTACCCATTCCCTGAGTAGACACGAGAGCTTTAGGTTCTACTTACTGGAGCTTTAGGTTATGCCAGGCTTCAAATCTGGCTGTCTATGTTCGGAAATTTAACATTGCCCATGTCAATTTAATCTTAAGACAGCAAAAAAATAAATAAATAAATAAAAATAGGTTTTATTTAAAAATCTATTTAATATACTAAATAAACGCTTTACATTTTTAAAAACACATATAAAAATATATATTAATTTGCACAAACTTACTCTATCACTCCCGAAATAGAAATATGAGCAAATCAAAAGGAAATGTTCTCTTAATTGGCCATCTTTACAACAAATAAGTGATTTAAAGCATCATTTACAATGATTAGAAATGTATGTAAATAATTCAATCTTTTCCGTCAGTGAACGGAGATTACTATTTTCTTGCAACAAAATATTTTCCCACTTTTTGTAACCACTTTTACGACCAAAAATTAGCACCTCAATTAGTTATTCTTTTCCTGAAGCATAATCTGCAATTCTTTTTTAATTTTTATTATTTATTGTGATGCGGTATTGCTTCCTGTTTCCTTTCGGGAACTTTGGAGAATTTGTTTTCTGGTACTTCATAGTCGAAAAGCGAAGTTTGGAGCGCAAGTCACAAGAAAAAGTCTTTTTGAAGTGGTAAAAATAGACGTTTTTTTGTTGTAATCCAGGAAAACTTTTAGGAAATGAGGAAATCGATGTAGTTTCCTTCAAGGTTAGGAGTCTTTTAATCGATAATGTTACATTTAATCCTCTTTTCTATATAATTCAAGCGGTCGGAGATTACGCAAGATTATTACAGTCTGTTTGCTGTGAATATATAAATAGTGATTTGTTATTTATAATATCAAAATGCCATTCTTTTTTGTCAGTTTTTATTTAATATTTAAAAATGTGTTAAAAATCTATGTTTATAATAGGATAAGAAATTAATTAGATTATTCACAAAATTTAAATCCATTAAAATATTTTGCTATTTTTATTATTCAACAAAAATATAGAAAGATCAAAATTTTTATTAACCTTATAAAATTTATTTGGGTTAATAAGGAAAAATGTTAAATTATTATAATCTGCTCCTAAAGCTTTCACTTCGATCCTTCCCTCCCTTTTTTTCTGCTTACTGAAAATAGCCTTACAGTTATTAATTCGACGCTGTGTGGGTGGTCTGCAGAGAAAATGACTCTTGAGCTGATAATTTCTTCAATGTTCATTTCTTTTCTTTCGCACTTCTAGATATCAGAGTAGAATTATATTGCAGAATCCATTTTTCGACACTTTCATTATTTAAATGAGGAACTAGAATACGGCATTGACCGCCGTCATTAACTCGACACGTTATGGTTGTTCTACAAAGAAAGTAATTATCAACCAGAAAGTTTGTTTTTTAGCTTTTCTTTCTTTTCTAGCGCTCCTCTGAAGATCGGAATAGTTGCGATTTTTAAACATCTTTGCAACTTATATTGCTTATTTTTGTTCATTACATTTTATTTTTCAGCTTCATAAGTTCTAGAAAAATGAATCTTGCGTCTCGCTGTGAAGCAGAAACAGCACACTCAAGTACACGCTTCAAAGTTCAGGATCAGGCGTGAAAAGGAATAATTACAAAGGAAGGAATGACCATTTATGTAATGTATTATAATCGAAAAGAGGATCAACAAACAGTATTTTAACAATATACATGATGGCTAAAGAAGTGTGGGCAATTAAAAATCAACATTTAAATTTCTCTTTCAAAAAGTTTTTTTTTTTTTAAATTTTATTTCGAAGTAAAAATCAACTCAATAACGAATTATTAAACTCTATTTTTACTAGCCCCGACCTGATACAAAGAAAGTGGCGATCATTGAAATTCAAGTCTCATAGTATTCGTGTCATTGCGTAATGCAGATTAGATAAAAATATTTTTTTAAATCTTCTCTTTTAAACCACATATGTTTGTCTTTTGAATCTTTCCTTTAAATACAATTTTTTCAATAAAAAAAAAAAAAAAGTGAAGCAGTGAAAATTGCAAATATTTTTTTTCTTTCTTTCTAATGCAGTTGGCAAACACTTAGACAGCTTGGTCTTGGATACCTTAAGGCAAGCACTGCACAGAAGTTACTCACTTTGCACTACCCAGGGGGCGCTTGTAACTTGATGATAAGCCACGGACGCGGAGTAACAATGCCCCCGCAACGCTCTACGATCCTATTAGACCGGGACCTACGGTTTAAAGGGGATACCGAACCACTCCAAACATCCATAGCACCGCTGGGATTCGAACCCGAAACCCGTGGTACCGAGCGCCAGAGCGCTAGCCACTCGGCCATTCAGGCCCTAAGTTGCAAATAGTGATATATTGATTCTGTCATTAAATTCGGATGACTGTGAATTCAATGGATAATTTGTAATAAAAGGTCGAGTTTTGAACGGAATAAATCGAAGAAAGGAAAACACATGTCGTAATATAAAAGCTTTATTCTATGACTAAATTGTACATCTTTAGTATCACAACTAAAGTTAGTTATTAGTAGAGGCACGCTTAAGAACCTAAACCTCCAAGTACATAAGTTGGCACATTATACAGCACTAACTAAAAAAAAAATTATTTTACAAATAATAAATATAAACAAAATTATTTTTTCCTCTTATATGTACAGTAGAAACTGAAAAATTTTATATAATTATAAAACATGATTATAAAACAATTAACAGAAATAATATTTCAGAGTGATTTCACGCAATTTTTGTGCACAAGTGTTTTGATTTTTATTTTACAAAAATCATAAATGAATTGGAATTTCTATAGCTAAAATATAATATATTTGAAAACTAAAATAAAAGATACCATTTGGATTTTCAAAATGTTATTTCGTGATTTGTATTCATTTCACAAGTCAATCTATAACAATTCGTGTTATATTAATCACATACATGGGAATTATTCCTTTAGATATTACCTACATTATATTTATAATTAATTGAATACTATGCATAACTATGATATTTCTATTCACATGAATAATTAGATGCATACAACACTCTAGTACATAAACATTGTTTCTTTCATATTTGTTAGAGGGAATATGCTTTATGAAAGGGATAATAGTTTTGAAGGAATCTAGTTTGGATTTTAAGAGGGAATCATAATATATCAGAGGGAATGTAGTTTGCCAAAAATATGATAATAATAATGAATATAATAAGAGGGAATAATATATAAAAGGGAATTTATAAGATATATATAAAAAGGCATCGGTTTTTGATGAATAAAAGGAAATGAAAATCCTTTTATAGAAAGTATAGGATTTAATAACATTTTTTAAAAATTATGATAACGGAAAAACTGCTTAAGATTAATTAAATTAAAACTGCTTAATGAATAATTAGTTTTCAAGAGCTATAAAGAATGAATTTTGCACAAAAAATCGCATACAAAGCATGTTATGAATCAAAATGAGAGGTGCTTTCAATAAGACTGTGTCAATAAAAGCACTTTTAAAAAGGACTGCTAAATATTATTCAAAGAAAAGATTAGATTAACCAAAACGATTTTTAGAAACAATGAATAGGACTACAATGCTGTCATTTTATATAAAATTTAACAATATAAATATTGATATTGATATTCTCCTAACCTCTTTTTTATACAAAAATTATATATATTTTTTAAAATGTATGCTATTCTTAGGAATTTTTTGGATAGCAAATCAAAATATTTTGGTATAAATACTTTTCTGTACACACGATATTTCAGGCAAACAAGATGTATACAATCAAAAATTTTTTCCGTTGTGCTTACGTAAAAAACACAACATGGATTCTCATCTGGTTTTAAATTTTTTGGTGGTTTTCAGTTCATAGATTTAATTTGGTTAAACTAATTAGGCTTAATAGCAACAACAGTAATACCATTTCCATGTTGTGAAGAAGATATATCTTGTAAGTCACATTTCATAAAATTAATTTAGGTTGATAATGGACGTTGCTTATCCATAATATTTATCGGCATTTTGTTATCTCCAACAGATGTTAACTCCTGTTTGTTATTTGTTCCAACCTTACTATACTACAGTAAAATAAAGTTGGAAAAAGGTATCCATATTCTCTTAGTACTTTATGTAAATACTGCAAGCTTTTTTTTTTTTTTTTTTTTTGTCAATTTATGAAAACTTTCAACGTATCTATTTTAATTTTGATATCTCATCATGAAGTGACAATAGCATAAAAAAAATTCCATACAGTATTATTTAAAAATTTTATCTCTGAAACATGACCGGTTACCTTCAATAAATGCAGATAGCTGCTTTTAAAATATGATTTCAATAGGAATAGGGTGTAATAGGGTAGAATATCCTATTTACATTAAATATTTTAACACTCAATTTGAGATTCAGTCTCTATCGATACATAAAAGCGCATTGGATTCGATGAAAAGTCAGGAAAATGAACACATAGGAATCAGAGTACTTTTTTTTTATCCAACACAAAATGTTTCTTCTTAAATAATCCATCTCTTCATAAGAAGCACGATTATATAATCTCCATAACAACCGTAGAGTAGTAATAAAATAGCTTGCGCATCGGGGTTTCCAGTTTGGGACAAACATACTCTTCACGTGACTTTCATTGTGTGATTTAGCATATGCGGCAATAGCTTGGCGACTTTTGGCGATAATCTTTACTGGTAACTCAAAGAGAGAAAAGGCTCTACTATCGTACAGTTATTTTCAAAAGATAGAGCACATTTCTTTTAAAAAAAATTCTTCTTTTAAATAAATTTATTTTTTATTAAATTCCTACTATTAGCTCTTCCTATATATATATCTTATTCAAATTTTCAATCGTTCAGAAAATACTTTTTATTCATCCACTCAAGTTCAAATACATTTTTTTAAAATTTTTAGTGGATGACACTGGATGTTGATACAGTTTATTCAAATATTAATTCAGTTATTAAAATCAATTAATTAAATTTTGTTTTTTTTTAGATTTAAGTTGTTTGTACCTAACAATAGATGGCGCCAGATGTAAAATTTCAACTTTATTCATAAAGGACTGTAATATAGGGAAAAAAAAAGTAGGAATTGACTTTAAAATTTTTGTTATATTACTTATTTTTTCATGATTAAGAAATAAACTATTCATTGATTTGAACTTTTTTGTAACGTTTTAGTCTATTTCATACAAAATGATCCGAGTTGTAAACAAATTAACATTTCTTGCATCTTTAGTAAGCATGTAGTTCAATAAATGTTTGACTTCAGAAGAATTTTTAGAATCGCTTCGTAACATGTTTCTAAATAAATGCACGCATGTGAAAATTAGCCAAATGGCGATGCAGCGCCAACTCTAATAAAAAGGACGCCCTAAGTTTCTGTTCCTTTTGAAAAGGGAGAAGCGCTCTCTATTTTATTACCACTCTACTATAACAACGTCGAATTCACCTCCCTTTCAATGAATCTGTTTGGCACCTTCGCTCGTCCGCGTGTGAAAGATGAAAACGCGATATATTTTTTTTTCTTTTCTTTCAGAATACTGTGAGCCATTTTGTTTTCGGAGCAAAGTTTTAAACAGCGTTGCCACCAGCACATAGTAATAGTTGCACTTTGTTCAAATAGAGTTTCGAGGGGGGGACTAGGACGCGGACTTGACCTTGAGGATGATCTCCGCCTCCCTCCTGATGAACTTCTTCTGCAAGGGGGTGATGAGAAGATGCAGAGGATGGACGAAGCACAGCATCAGCGCTATACAGTTGAACAAGTTCACCTGAAGTCGAAGAAGACAAAAAGAAATAAGCATTCAAAAATAAACAAAATAAAAATTTGCCTTTTAAATAATGTATAATCAATGCCCTTTTTAATCAATCAATCAAATCAATGCCCTTTTGATCAATCAATCAAATCAATATCCTTTTTGATCAATAAATCAAATCAATTCCCATTTGATCAATCAATTGCCCAATCAATGCCCTTTGCATGTTACATAATCAATGCCCTTTTAATAAAAGGGCATTGGCATTGATTATGTAATATTTACTTTCCACACGTATGCGTCAATGCCTTTTATTAAAAAGGGCATAGACGCATACATATAGGAAGTAAATATTAAATGGAATCAAATATTTTGCAAAAAATACTACACATACAAATTAAACTTTTATTACTAATTGTCATAAGGGAGTGCATCACCGCCATAGTGATCGGTCATATCATTACATGAAACTAAACATTAAAGCAGTGATCCTGATATAAAGGGGGACAAATTTCCGATGTTATTATTTTTTTTATTATTCTGCGCATTTTTTCATTTCATGCTTAATTATTCTAATTACTTCAGAATTATCAAATTCTATTTATCCTTTTTCAAATGGTAACATATACGATTTTACGAAACAAAACTATTTTGTTTATTTTTTTTCTTCTTTATAAGGAGTGTTTATGAAACAATTTTTAACAATTAAAAATTCCATTGTTGAGCATTTTTACTGCCAATCGATTACAAGAAGAATTAAAATATTTTAGCGCACATAATGACAAGCCCTATTGTCAATTGTTACCCTATTCTTCTGAAATAGTTATCAGCATTGTACCCCATTTTGTGTAACGTTGCTGGTATGGTGACATGGTAAAACTGAAATACTAAAATAAGTTTCAACTGATCCCACTTTAATTCTTTTTATTACTCTCAAAGTAGTGAAACATTAATACGTTTGGCAATTAAAATATTTAAAATTATAAAATAAAGTGACAATATGCATAAAATTAATTTTTTAATAAATTTTTTCTCCCAGCTTGATTGACTAGAAGCTGTGCTAATATAACTAGACTCATAATAGTGATATATATATATATATATATAATTTTTTTTTTTTTTTTTTTTTTTTTTTTTTTTGAGATAGGATTAACTTAACGTAATGTACCTGTACCTCCATATCATAATTTTTATCTAAAAGTTTACATAATTATAGAAATCCAGAAATTTAAAATTAAAAAAGAAGGAAATTTACATAATTATGGAAATCCAGAAATTTAAAATTAAAAAGAAGTAAATTTGGGATAAGATTCAACTTTGAATAGCAACCTGAAAGAAAAAAAATTGCATTGACCGTTCGTGCTGCTATCTGGTGTCTAATAAAAACAACATTTAAAAATGGAATTACAGCCAACATAAATTGCCACCAGTCCTAAATAATTACAGGTCGCTGATCAAACGAAAACTTGGGGATCCTATTGGTATCTTTTAAATAACGGAATGTATTATACTAAGAAATATTATTATTTTAAATATCATTATAGTTCTGATGTGCTGTGGGTACCTGGAAGACATCTTCGGTGGACCTCGACTCCCAGACGTAGAGCGGGAACTGCAGCAGAGATCCGACGGCCGCCGTCGTGCTCATGATGCCCAGCAGCCTGTTGAAGTGGCTCGCAGGAAACCTGGCATGAAAACAAATGATCATGTTTTTTTTTTTTTTTTTTTAAGTACGTACAAAATGACTCTTCTATTAAAGGGACATAAAAGATTGAAAGCAGTTATAAAAGAAACTGCTGTAAATTTTACAGAAACAAAATAACATTAATTTATTTTAAATACCAAATTGTTTAAGGTTAAAAATGTCATCACCTTTTATTTATTTAGTACTTTTTATTCACCCACTCGAGTCTCTATACATATTTTTTTGAACTTGTGTACAGTTTATTCTTGTAGTGGATGATGTTAATGCAGGTTTTTCAAATATTAATTCATTCATTAAATTAAATGAATTAATTTTAGTTTTTTTAGTTTTAAGTTGCATGTATCTACCAATAGATGGCGACAGATGTAAGAGAAAAAAATTTCAACTTTACTTGTAAAGGACTTTTCTGCAATAGAGTGATAAAAAAGTAGGAATTGTAGGATTTTTTTTTTTTTTTGTTTAATTACCTTGTTTAAAAAAAAAGGAGTAGGCTAGAAAAGTACGTACAAAAAGTCTCTTCTATTAAAGGGGCATAAAAAAAAATCGAGAGAATCGTTGAGAGAGTTGTGAAAGAATCTGTTATACATTTTATAGAAACAAAATAACATTAATTTAATTTTAAATTTTAAATTGTTTCAGCAAAAGGACTGCGTTTTTAGTTAAAAACATCATCACCTTTTTTTTTTAAAATACAGAATAGTTATTTATTATTTCCCCTTCTATTAAACTGGTAGATGATAATTTGTTAAAAAGACATTATTCACAAATAAATGATGGCATATTACATTATATTGTATTATTATATTAAAATATAATTCTATAAATAGGAAAAATAAATTAATTGGCGGATGGAAAAAATTAATTAAACGAAAAGAAATGACACATTAGTAATCTGATATATTTTTGTCAATTGATGTTAAATATATATAAAATATATTAAAATAATTAAAAAATAGATATTCTATTTTTCTTCTTTTAAATATTTGTTCGTTATTTTTTTTTTATAAATAGGAAGTGAACTTCGACACACATTCTGAAAGCAAGATTGTCGTCATTGTAAACTGAACGCTCGTGCTGCCATCTATTTTTGTTTTTAGAAAATATTTCAAATTGTGTATTTGTATTTAAAATGTACTATAAAAGCGTAAACATTTATTTCACTATAAAATTTCTGAAATAACTTCTTCTTCTTCCCAAAACTAGTTTAAGATTTAAAATTATTATATAAATAATTAATATAAATTGCACTTTATTCCTTTAGCAAAATTATGAAAGAAATAAGGAATAATGACATTCACTGGAAAACTGAAAATAAATAATATTGTCATTTAAATTTTTAAAAATGAAAGCATGCATAGAGGTATTTAAAATTAATATACTGCTACAATAATAAAGCATGGAAGTTCCATTATTATTATTATTATTATTATTAATTTTACACAGCCAAACAAACCAGATTTAATCTTTTTTACAATGATATGAAATACTTCTATAACTTCTCTATATAATTACTTTTGGACGGGTTTAGTTTTCAACCTCGTCCTCGTTTCATTTAGGAGTAACTGCACTGCATTTACGTGTTGTACGGGAAACACTAGACGGTTTACACTAGACCGCTCGACTGTAGATGAGAGACGCTTGCAAACGTCGCTGCCCTTTTCTAAGAGAAGTGACTATAACGAAAGCCACTAGTGGATTCGAATCTTAGCCCTCCTGCTCGCTCGTTTCATATCCATTATTATTTTATCCTTTATGCAGTTAATTTGATATTAATATTACTTTCAATTAGGAAAGAAATGCGTTTTACATTTTATTAACGTTAATTGTAAATGTCTGTTTATAAATGCAAAGAAAGAAAAAAAAAGTAAAGGATATTGATTTCAATTTATGGTGGAACGTGCAAACTAGAGTACTGGAGTCTGGTGGTACTGGAGTACTAGTGGACTCATGGATTAACGTGCAAACTAGGGTACATGAGTACAACTCTTCAAAATTATTTCTATGAGTAGTGAGGAGACTCGAGGGAGACTGCTGTTGCATTGATTTTAAACATCTCGCTTTGAAAGTCGGACTGTCTGGTGTATTTCAAGTTACACATACTATTCGTGCGATCAATTGTTCTGAAATATCTCACACAAATAAGTAGCCTTCCCGATTCTTCACAAAGTGGCAAAAGAGGTTTCAATTTTGGTCTCACAAGGGCTGAATTTCGAATCCGCTAGTGGCGCCTTGTCATAAATGAGGAGATCCAATGGAGATGGCATAGATAGTGGAGGGAATTTTATCGGCTTTTCTCCCATACCACTCGCAAATGGGGGCTGTTTTCCCTAAAAATTAACTGAGAAGCCACTTTCTTTTCCTATGTTTATGAGCTGCATGGAACACTACAAATGATGGAACCCAAGCGTCCGCAGATGTTCAATAAATTATAATAATAAATAAATGAACTAAAAAAACAAACTGATGGACATTTTTTTATAGATTTGTAAGGTTTAACTATAATTAGATAGACGCCACTGTGACCAGTACTGCGTAAAATGGTTGAACTGGTAAGTACAGGAGGTTAGATTTTGAGACGACGAGGCAGAACGCTAGGAGCGTCTGAGGGATTAAGACGGTCAGGGACCGTATGTGTTCACGATTTTTAAGTATTAAATAGAATTGATATTGTAGAAGAGGCACAGGGGGCCATGTGTATTGAAGTATTGTACGTAAAGTATTGTTAATATTGTAAAAAAATTAATATAAAGAGAGAGATTGCAGTGTTTCCATCCACCAGACGCCTGCCATGTGTATTAAAGACCAGACAGGGTGCCATGTGTACTAAAGTATTGTACGTAAAGTATTGTTTATATTGAAATAAATTAATGTAAAGAGAAAGATTGGAGTGTTTCCATCCACCAGACGCCTACAACACTAAACCACCTGACACAACTAGTCGCGTACAAGTGACAACAGATTGGAAATCCTACCTAGTTGAACCATTTAGTCCCTGCCATTAAATTATATTAATCCATATTTGCTGATGTGTCTGATGAACAAACACACATGATCTTCCATACATTGATATTGGTTATCAGCAAACTCAGAACTAATCATTACAGAGGGATGAAGATTCTCCCAGACGAGACCATGGAATACATCCCCTGCAGAAATTGCCCCAACGCTTTCCTAACACCTAAGCACATTCTAGAGTGCCCCATGTTTTGCAATTGGGTAGAGTGCCAATCGAGGCAACTGCCCTAGGAAGTTGACATCAGTCATTATCAGACTCAGAACTAATCATTAGAGAGGGATGAAGATTCTCCCAGACAAGACCAGGGAACGCATCCCCTGCAGAAATTGCAACCAACGCATTCCTAACACCTAAGCACATTCCAGCACTCACTCCCCATGTTTTGCAATTGGGTAGAGGCCAATGGAGGCCTACTTAAGAGAAGTCCTGTATAGTGAAGCGGCGCCGTTGCTAGTGGACGCTATCGTGAAGACTTTTGACTTGATCTGACATTATTAATAATATTTTAAATCCATGGACCAGGGAATACATCCCCTGCAAAAATTGCCCCAACGCTTTCCTAACACCTAAGCAAATCCTAGAGTGCCCCATGTTGTGCAATTGGGTAGGGTGCCAATGGAGGCCAGCTTAGGAGAAGTCCTGTATAGTGAAGTGGCGCCATTGCTAGCGGCCGCTATCGTGAAGACTTTTGACTTCATCTAACTTTGATAGTGATATTTTAAAACCATGGACACGATAACAAACAAAAATTTCATACGTTATTGTTTTTCATGTGCACTCACCTTATCCTGAGGTATGCCGTGG
Source organism: Caerostris extrusa (assembly GCA_021605095.1). Lineage (NCBI taxonomy): Eukaryota > Metazoa > Arthropoda > Arachnida > Araneae > Araneidae > Caerostris > Caerostris extrusa. The sequence continues at coordinate 22,638 of BPLR01019315.1, forward strand.
CGACGGCGACGTGGAAGGACCTGAGTATGGTGGTGAAGGCTATGGATATGTAGACGGAGGTGTCGTTCTCGAAGAACTTGCAGAACTGCACAATGGCCTGGGCCAGGGTGGTGAACAGCATGGGCCAGAAGCCGGAGCGCAGCTTGATCAGCTTCCTCTTGTTGAAGTCCGGCTCTGTCATTGAAGAAAAACAGCAGCAAACACCGTTAGACACACTTTCAAAGATTCCCATGTTTAAGAAAACCCGTTTTAAACTAAAAATGCGGCAATTTCTCAATTATAATATGCGATGCCGTATACCACGAGTCATTTTTGACGGAAAAAATAAAAATCTCATATACTAGTATATAGTAGATATATATGTCGATTACCCATTTCGTTGGTGTATCATGTATTGCCAACCAAGTTTTTTTCTTATATGCCCATCGCATAAATTTTTTTTTTAAATTTCATTTAAAAAAAATTTTCGGATTATATATACACAATATATAAAAAATTATATATTTAAGATAATGAAATTCGGAAAGAAGATATGTGTGTGTTATATAGTTCCTTTACAGTAAATTGTAACATGATCATTCTCTTTTTTTGGCAAGGGTTGACATAAATGCTGCTAAGATTCAGAGAAAGTAAGTTTGAGAAGGAATTTTGCACTGGTAGGAGCGATGTCTGCTCGGTTATATATAAAGGAAAAACTTGGAAGATGAAAATCTTGATCAGTATTTCAGTTCATTAGATGTGAAGTTCTGAAAATGTGTTTTAATTATTATTTATAATTTCATTCTGGGTCTTTTGCCATTCAGTAGCGTACACAGATGTACAATATCGCATTGCATTTTTTGTAAAGGTCCAGTTCCCTTCCGTCTTCCACGACTTTTTCTTTAGAAGATACAATTTTCCTCGCGCATAATATTCTGCTATTCCTAAAAGAAATTTTATGTGGACGTTTTATAGAATTTATTATTTATTTTCAGGATTTTTATGAAACATCCGCCAAACACTTTCCCCTCTAAATACCATCTGCACAGTAACCTATTATCGCCACCGTGAGACTCTGAAGTTTTTATGTAATCATAACAGAAAAAAAAAAATAAGGTAATTTTTAACTCGATGACAACTGTTTATATACATACTTTAAAAACAACATTGCTTTTAGAAACTCGACAGATCACATTTGAGTGAAATAATTGCTTGTTGTTAGTTTTGTTTTGCTTATGCAGCTGATTTAACTCAAGAAGCACTGATCACCTTCTGCAAATTTCCTTATTTGAGTATTGTGAATGTGCAGCATAAATAGCTGGATCATTGAAAGCAGTATTATGAACAATTATTATAAGATATAATTCACATTTTCGGCAAAACAAGAGCATGACAGTAATACGTAAATTATAATTTTAAAATAGGCAATAAATCAAAATTACAAAAAAAAGTGGCTTTTCTTTTAATGCAAAAATAAAGATATATATCTTAAATTACAATATTTAAGGTGTTCTCGAATTTATTTTATGCAATAAAATTTTTTCTATGTCTGTTTTGAATGAAAAATTTAATTTTGTATAAAAGTATTATTAGGTTAAAATAATTATTTATGACATGGAAATAAAATGTATAATAAACAAATTTAAGGAAATTGTCACATTGCAAAGAATACCATTTATAATTTTGTTATGATTTGATTACAATTTCTTAACTTTATTACAAAATGAACTAAATAAGTCTTTTCAAACAGTTTACTATTTAACATAATAAATAAATAAGACTTTTCAAATAGTTCGCTATTTAATATAAATTAATAAATAAATTCATTTTTTTCTCATTTTATAGTGTTTTTAACTCCTACCATGTTAAGTATTAACATCATTACCAATCTTAAATGAAATTAATCTTAATTAAAAAATTATATACACAACTGTGATTGTTTATATAAAATTCTTTAAAGCGTATAACCTTTTTTTTCTTGCAATTTCATTTCCTTTTTAAATTACCTAATTGTTTCCTAATAGCAAATTAAGATGATTACTAGTATGTCGTAATACAACAATAAAAATAATTTTATTCTAAAAGTGAATTTAAAAAAAAAAAACGCATTTTTTAAAAACATAGACGTTACTCATATCTGAATGTGTTACAAATACAGAGCGCCCATTGAATTCCAAATACCTTGCGAAGCAGAATTGAGCGTCCGGTCCATCACTATCCCCGCAATGGGTGCCAAGATGAGAGACGACACTTGACACAGGCCGTAGATCTGAGTGTACATGCTCACTGAAAAACAAAAAAATATATATATAATAAATAAAAATGTTGAATAATTATTTAACGCGGTCAATATAATTACATAATTAATAGTTGTTACAACAAAAACATTGCATAGCGAGATATTTTCGATTGACATTTTTACCTTCACTAATAGGTAAGGGAATCTATCTAATTTAGAGATGTCAAGATTCTTTTAGATTTGGAAGAACGATTTGCCAAATGGGCAAAGTTTGTCTAGTTTATTTATTGGTGAGTTGAATTAACTTATTTTATGTCAAATCAAATTGTGATAGTCCACCTTAATGTCTGAATTAAGGGCTGTCACATGAAGGCCTTTGAGAACGACTTTCAGTGGAGTGATTAATAAAGAAGTCAGCTGGGAGATTCTTAAGAAGTTCATGAATATCTGAATGTCGTTTTGGATTTAAAGGTAAAATTTTATAATAGTCGCCAGAAAGCTACCATATTTTTCTCTAAGTTTAAACTACCATATTTTTTTTCTTTAAGCCTCCATTTTTTGTCTTTAGAAATTACTATTGAACCTCATCACTGAGAATTATTTTTATGGAAACCTACTGGCACATCAAGAATTAGCATGAAATGAACATCTAAGGAAACGGAGCGGGGGATTTACTTGAAAAGAGTCATTTGGTCAGCCATTCCGATATGTGTGATTAAAATACACTATTACCCTATAATACTTTGGTGTTAGTTAAGTACTGTTATTTGTATAAGATAGATAGATATTTGTTAAGAAATGAAGAGTGCGAAGATGTATATCAAATGACTGCCAGTATAATACCTTTAAAGTTGTCATAAATACTTTGTAAGTGCAAAAAAAAAAAAAAAAAAAAAAAAAAAAAAATCTGTGTTTATAGATATTTGAGTTCAATAAAGTAACACATTGAGACGCTTGAATTTGTTAAGTACATTTTTCTAAATTCTCTAGTAAATATCATAGGACATAAAATTGCAATAGAAAATCAAGAGCAAGAAATTATTTCGCCGTCTCCCCCACTCTTTGGCTATAAGTACTACTGTGTCAAAAAAGTAAGATCAATTTTCTATTTAAAATTTCCGAGGCTTATGGAATTTCAATTTTTTCCTTCTTTTTAGGTTGCTCACACTGTCCTTGACATCTGTGTCAAATTTCACGTCAAAATATTCATTAGTGTTTGAATTATGCTTTGCTTTGTGCGACGCTGAAACTGATTCCGGCGATTTTTGAAATGTCTGAATGAATTGAGACCTAGTTGATGATGTTGAATTTCAAAAGGATCGCTCCATTCCCTTTGGACCTCAAAAGCGTCTAATCTCGATTGGTACCGAAAGCACTGCATGCGCCAGCTCACTACATTGATTCTTCGTGACTTTTTCGCCAAAAGGATATCCATATCGTTCCCCAACCACCCTATTGACCCCATGCGACTTCTGGCTATTCCCTAAACTCAAAAGACCACTCCGGAGACACCGTTTGAGTCGATTGAAAAGATTCAGCGTGAATCGCCGAGCGCTTCGAAGGCCATCCCTGCCAATGACTTTTCAGCATGCATTGAGGATTAGGAAAACGTTGGCATAAGTGCATTGTGTCCAGAGGAGATTACTGAAGGCGATGAAATAAATTTGGAAGAATAAATAAAGAGTTTTTGAAAAATAATAATAAATGGTCGTACTTTTTGGGCACAATAGTATAAGTTCAATAAAAGTAATAAATTGAGACTCTTGACTTTGTTAAGTAAATTTTTCCAAATCCATCAGTAAATATCATAGTGCATAAAATTACAACAAAGAATCAAGAGTAGGAATTTATATAGCCGACTCCTCACATTTGGCTATAAATATATTTTTTTATCAGACAACTTAATAATTTTCATTAAATCAAACACCTTTCATAGTTTTACTTACCTATGTGTTTATCAGAGCTGATTCGCTCCATCCACAGATGAAGGGAGCCAGAATAGTTCAAAGTCGCCAAGAGCAGCCAAGAGAACCAATACTGGTGCAGGGAGAACGAAAACGATGTTAGGGCCGTTTTGAAGGGAAGCTGTTCTTCACTCAGAGTAGTGGACAGGTCCTTCTCACTGCTGTGCTGTATGACTAGAGATAACGATAGCATTATATAAAATACATCAGGGCCCCTTTCCTTCTATGACTCCCGAGTTTGGCAAGTAATTTCGAATGGTACAAGAAGAAAAATGCATTACTAAGTTTATAACGGACTAAAAGTATTCTGAAATTTAGAAGACTGAATAATTTTTATTGAAAATTTCTGTTTTGTAAAAGGAATAATGAAAGGATTTTTAAAAAATAATTTCAGGGTTAATTTGAGCATTACTTATTATTATTGATTTTATTCAATTCCTACTATTAGTTCACACTCTCCCTCTATATATCTTGTTCAAATTTTCAATCGTTCATAAAACACTTTTCATTCCTCCACTCAAGTTCAAATACATTTTTCTTTAACTTGTAGTGGATGACACTGATATTAATACAGTTTTTTTCAAATATTAATAAATAAATAATGTATAATATTAAAATATTCAAATATTAATAAATAAATAATAATATAATACATTTTCAAATATTATATTAATATATATTTTCAATATTTTTCAGTTTATTATATTAGTTTTTAGATTATAAATCTAAAAAACTAATTATAATAATATTAATATTTGATTAATATTTGAAAAAATATTGAAAATATTAATATTTGATTAATATTAATATTTTCAATATTCAAAAATATTGAAAATATTAATATTTGATTAATATTTAATATTTTCAATATTCAAAAATATTGAAAATATTAATATTTTCAATATTTTTCAAATATTAATCAAATATTAATATTATTATAATTAGTTTTTTTTTAGATTTAGGTTGCACGTATCTACCCATAGATGGCGCCAGGTTTAAGTGGAAATTTTCAACTTTTCTGCAATAGAGTGAAAAAAAAGTAGGAATTGACTTAAAAATTTTTTTATAAATATTATTTGTTTATTTCAATTAGGAGGCAATTAAATACATATTTTAACTGTGAACATCGATTAAAAATGACTTAATCCTATTTTTTTTCTGTATAGATATTTACTTTAGAATGACTCATTGTGGAATTGTGTTATTCGAGACGAAAATTAACCGTGGATATGCATTTTTTCCAAATTTTCTCAGAGCGATTCAACATGAAATAATGCTTGACTTTTAAAATTTAAAATTCAATTCAACATTTTTAGGAATAAGAAATATTAAAATACTTTCATAAATTACATAACTGATCCTGAAAATTTTAGAATTTATAACTAAATAATTCTGTTTAAACGCATTTAATTTTAAGAATAAAATAATAATTTTTTATACTCTGCTGTATATTTCATATATAAATGTTTTATATATGTATATAGATTATTTCAGTTAAGAAACCATTTATCCGTAAACATCCCTCAAAATAAATGCTGGCAATTCTCCCCAGATGGCAGCACCGAATATGCAATAGCATTCAAGTTATTCTAGATGTGACGTGACGAAATAATTAAAAGTTGCATTTCTTATTTACACAATCCTTCACAATTCTAATTATCTAATATATCCGGAAAACACGGTGTATAATGCGGATAAAAACGATTTCAAAATAAAAACGGTATTGATTTCGAAATGTATTTTTCAAGTACGATAGCAAAATTTAATCACGTCATTTACTTTGATTGTTAAATTTTTGTTGTTGGTGGGTTTTCTACATGAAATAGTCTTAAGATATAATTACCTTTCATTTGCGGAACGGGTTCCAATCCTTCGAATGTCTTCTTGACACTTAGGGGAGAGACTAAAACAAATACAATTTGTCAAAATACAAGATAAATCATGTCTTAAACATAATTTATGAAATAAATTATATTATTTGATTATATTAGAATAAATTGTATTATATTTACATGAAATACATTATAATTATTATAGTATATCAATTAATTATTTTATAATTTTATTTGAATTGTAAAGAATAATGATTTCTAAAAAAAATTCTTCGCAATTAATTTTGTATAAATAAATAGATTGAAATAAACTTTTATTCTTTAATTAAATAAACTCTAGTAGTTTTGGAAGAAAATTAAAAAAAGGAATTATAATATTATTTAACACATTCTAATTAATACAAATAAATTTGTTTTTGAATATTCTGTTTTTTTTTTTTTTTTGTATAATTCTCTTTTTCTAATAATGGCTTAGAGAAACATAACATTTTCATATAGTAAAAGGTGTCGATTTATAAATTTTATATATTGACTGAATTTTGCTTCTAATAAGTCTCTCCTCGACTCTACTTTTTATTTGTTTCTCTTGTATTCTTTTTCATATATTTATATATAAATGTGTGTGTGTATGTGAGTGTGTCTGCAACAAGATGTTTCTTCTAGCTAGTATCTTACTGGTGTTAACTGTTATTGGTTATAGAACGGATATTAATGATATTTATAATTTATTAAAAAACATTTTGTTAAACTTCGATTTCCTCCTCATGTATAGTTGACGCTCAACACCATCTAGTGAAGCGATGATACTTAGCGCTGACATCATATGACATGTTCTCTTGCGTCTATTGTCTTTTACTGCATTAATAAATTTTCTTCCATTTTTTTTTTAATTTTAAGTGATTGAATTCTTTTTTTTTCATTTCGAATGTTCTTTTATATATGCTTAATATTTATTTTTAAATTCTCTTTATTCATAAGTAGAGATTCAGAATAATTTTTCTTCTAACATTCGCCAAATGGTAGCTTTTCATTATCAACAGATGTCCTGCACCCTTTAAGAAATATTTAATGTTGATTCCTCGCCATTTTAGCACACATTTTTTTCCTAATGAAAACTGCCAAAAATGTAAGGTGTTCTGTAATCGACGAAATATATTATACATAAAGATATTTAATCTATAAATATATAATATATAAATATTATAAATATCATTAAGATATAAGATATTTTAGAGTGGAGCGTTAAAAAAAAAAAATAAAAAAACCGTTTTCTCGATATGCTTGAAAGTTGTAAAAATCAAAATAAAAACAAAATTGCAGATGATTATCTTCCGATTCCAGGGCCTGAATGCCCGAGTGTCTAACGCTCTGGCGCTCGGTACCACAGGTTTCGGGTTCGAGTCCCGGCGGTGCCATGGATGTTTGGAGTGGTTCGGAATCCACTTAAAAATGTAGGTCCCAGTCTAATAGGATCGTAGTGCGTTGCGGGGGCATTGTTACTCCGCGTCCGTGGCTTATCTTCAAGTTACACGCGCCCCCTGGGTAATGCAAAGTGAGGAACGTCTGTGCAGCGCTTACCTTAAGGCACCCATGACCAAGCTGTTTAAGTGATTGGCAGCTGCATTAGAACAAAAAAAAATATCTTCGGATTCCACTCCAGATTCGAAATGAGCTGAAAATGACGTAGGCTTTCCATTTTCGGTGATTCTTCTTATTTCACAAATTTTTTTTCCAGATATCACGAACAAGTTGAAATAATATAGGACGAACATAAATTAAACATTTTTGAGTAAACGGTTAATATCTTCCGGTTCTACTTTGGGGTCTAAATATGCAAAATTAGACATAAAAGTTTTCAGTTTTAGATGGTTTTTTAAAAATATATTTTGGTTCGATTTTTAAGTCTTAAAATGGATACTATCCTACACATGTTCAATTTTTAGTAAGTGGATATTATAGATGATGATTGTTGCAGTTATAGTAAAATATGTTTGATGCATCTTATAATCGATAGTCATTGGATGGCGTTAAGATAATTTGCGTTTTAAAGAAATGATACGAGTTTTGCATCCAATTAAATTTACATTATTATATAAATTATTCTCATAATAATATTTTTATTTTAGAGGGGTCTGAATGGCCGAGTGGCTAGCGCTCTGGCGCTCGGTACCACAGGTTTCGGGTTCGAATCCCGGCGGTGCCATAGATGTTTGTAGTGGTTCGGAATCCACTTTAAACCGTAGTTCCCGGTCCTAATAGGATCGTACAGTGTTGCGGGGCATTGTTACTCCGCGTCCGTGGCTTATCTTCAAGTGACACGCGCCCCCTGGGTAATGCAAAGTGAGTAATGTCTGTGCAGCGCTTGCCTTAAGGCATTCAAGACGAAGCTGTCTAAGTGCCAGCTGCATTAGAAAGAAAAAAATATTTTTATTTTTAACTTTCCAGACTTTTGAAATTCTTTTATTTTAGTACATACAAACTTAATAAAAACAATTATAGCACAAATGTTACTGAAGTGAACTGAAGAACTAATTCTATGTATTTGTTTATGTTCTTTTGTACGATACATTTTATTTCGGGCCTGAATGGCCGAGTGGCTAGCGCTCTGGCTCTCGGTACCACGGGTTCGAGTCCCGGCGGTGCCATGGATGTTTGTAGTGGTTCGGAATCCACTTTAAACCGTAGGTCCCGGTCTAACACGATCGTAGAGCGTTGTGGAGAGTGACATATTAAAAAAAATAAGGAAAACTAACTGTTCATATATATAGTGATTAGGGGATTATAGTCCTTGTTGCTTCACATCCTCATATACCACTTCATTCATCATTTTATTTCAAAGTCAAGTTAAGCAATACATTTATTCTTTGAGAGGATTTTCAATAAAAAGATGTTATTGAGAACCATTTGAAAATCTATATCTACAAGCAATGACTAAAAAACATAATTTATGTTGTTTCAATGGTATGTGATCCTCCTCCTTCAAGTAAGATATCCATATTTCTTTCATTTTCTAACTAAAAATTGTGAAATTATTGTTCCAGATGTTCTCATTATTATTTGCATACAATTTGTAATCACATTCAAATTCCTCAAACATTAACATGGCTATTTGTACGAGACGTCTTGTTTTCGTTCGAAGGATACATCAGCACAAGTAAGTAAGTAATAATGTTTTTTATAAATTCATTTAGATAAATATAAGTATTATTCTAAGAACATTTAGAAAGCTAGCGCGTATCGCACAAACAACAATTACTCATTTGTATACAGGTGGTTGAAACTAACTACGGCGTACTGATGTAATACAATACTGAATATACGAAACCATTAAAATCTGTTTGTTATAGCCATGCTGACCATCCAGGACAGCCCAGGTAAGAAAAATTATTTACCTTCTCATTTCTATTGAAACTAATTATACTTTTAAGTGTCAGATGTGGGCTTTTTTAAGACTTAAAATTTGAATTAAAAGATAATTATTGATTATTCTAAAATTTTGCATTTAAGTTTCTTACATATTCTTTCAACTTCGTCTGCTAGCGGAAAGAAAAAAAAATCTGAAATTAAAAAGTCACTGAAAATGGAAAGTGAGCATCATTTTCAGCTAATTCTGGGTATTGAGAACCCAGAGTCGAATCGGAAGATTGATTCGTCTGAAATCTTGTACTTGTGTTTCTGAAACCATTCCACAACTTTTTCTCTCTGAAGTGAATGTCGAAAAAAATTCACGCTCCGGCCTGCTATGCATATTTTATGAAGTAATATTTTTAACTTAAAGGTTTGGTTTAAATAATCTAAACTAAACTCATAATCAAAATGAAACCAGAAATATGCACACTAACAGCAATTGCAAAATAGCTTCTTATGAATATTCTTAACATCAGAATTTGTTAATACCGTTTGAAATAGGAGATGTAAAAAGCTAACTCAAAATTTTATTTCAAATGTCAGTACTTGAAAAATCTGGTTCACGAAACAAAAAAAAAAAAAAGCAGGGTTTTTTTTTTAAACAAAGTATTTATTTTCTAAAGTAGGTGTGTACCATGGGGGTGTAATACTTCTTTTTCCACTTACCACTTCAGCATATGTATACTATAGCAGGTCTTATTACTAAATGATAATAATGGATCACGTTAGCGAATAGGAAATAAAAGTATGAACTTTGGAAACGAATTTCTAAATGTATATTACATGTTTATTACTTTGGAAATATGCTTTTTAGTACTACCATTTTGAAATTTGTGAATCAAGTTTTAGACTTTATTGAAAAACTATACTTTCATGTCATTCTAAAATAAAGATCAAATTATCTTTTTAATATTTTTGTGATCAAGTATTCATTGAATTTTACAAAGCAAAAATGAAGAAAATTTTAATTTTTTTTTTTCATCACACATTGCATAGATTATTCGAAACGAGAGAAATAGTTGACTCAAGGCAAAGAAAACGTCCCCAGACGGCGAAATTTAAAAAAAAAGAGAAGTTGACAACTGTTTTATAAAGCGAGCCTTTTCATATGAAAAAATCGGATTTTACCCAAGGCATTCTAGTCTGCATGCTTTGTCGGAAATCCCGTTTACTTCCGATCGAAACGTGACAAAATTAGGTCAATGACATCAGAAAAATTCAATTTCATATTTATCGTAATCAATTATTTCAATAACAATATAAAAACATTCGAAATTTGTATCTGTATAGTTTTCCACTATACGTCATGACTACTGTGATCGCTGCAATCATTATTTTTGATAGCAATCTACTTTGTATACGTATTTTTGGTGTACATATAAATTTTACGAAGCTTTTTTAACAATTAATATTTAATTTTATTTATTGGCTTGCATATAAATCAAAGCAGCGAGGTTGTCATGGAAACTTTGTTAGACTTTATTTGTAAAATTTATATGCACACCAAAATTAAGCAAGCAAAGTATAAATTATGCTATCAAAAATGATGATCCAATTGTATGACATTTCCGTTTTTAATAAATTGGGAAACTTCTTTTTATATTTCACGCGTATCAATTTGTCGAACTTGCAAATAGCAATAATTATGATTACTTATTAAAATTTCCATGATGCAAAGCTGAATAGTTTATCCGTTAGTCAGTTTCATATTTAAAGATGATGGAATCAAATGCTAGATTCAAAATAGATGCTTTTTACTGATGTAAATTTATATATACTACTGTGTCCAAAAAGTAAGACCGGTACTTGCGTATTAACGCTACCTTGGCTACAGTTGCGCCAATAAAGAGCAATCTTGTTGTTCGTACGCGCACGCAGTTATCTTTTGAACGCCAACCGCAGCTACAGATTTGGGTTTTTTTTAAATTCTGCTTCCCTCAAACCATTTGTCTTTTCTGAGTCCCGCATGATAAGCACATTGACTGAAATTACATTTCCAAAACTTACGTTTACCAAAATAAAGTTTCATGTCATGGGAATTGGGACATTTTCGTTTTTTTTGGTAAAATATTCCGCTCCTGAAAAATAAAATTGCATCTTGTTCTGTTTCTGGCAAATCCCAAATACGCATTTTCGTAGCACTAAAAAAAAGGCGTCAAAAATCAGCAAATCAGTAGCTGTTAGATTGGCGCCACTTAAAAACCGCCAAATCTGTAGCCAAGGTAACATTAATACGTAAGTACCGTAAGACCAGTTTTCAATTTAAATTTCCGTGCATATGGTAATTCAATTTTTTTAGGTTGCTGACACTGTCCTTGACATCTGTGGGAAATTTTAAGTCAAAATATTCCTAAAACTATTCAATCGATTCCCTAAACTCAAAAGACCACTAAGGGGGACACCGTCTTGAGTCGATTGAAGAAACATTTCAAAATCGCCGGAATCGGTTTTAGCGTCTCACAAAGCCGAGCGTAACTCAAACACTCATGAATATTTTGACTTGAAATTTCACACAGATGTCAAGGACTGCGACAGCAATCTAAAAAGAAAAAATTGAAATACCATATGCAAGGGAAATTTAAATTGAAAATGGGTCTTATTTTTGGACAAAGTAGTATTTTTTAAAGAATATTAGAATTGATGAACAACAATCAGTAATATACATATATTACAATTATTGAAATTATTAAAAAAAAATTATTATTAATTTAAAATAATTCAAATAATTGTTAAATGAATGAGAGTTTGAATGGCAGAAAATCAAAAATAAATTTCTTGGAATCGCATGAAATTTCTTTGATTTATGTATATCACGCACCACTGATGATGATGATGAGTAGAATCAAAAATTTATGGATTACTCCAAAATGTTTCATTTATGTTCGTCCTATTTCAACTTCTTCGTGATAACTGGAAAAAAAAATTTTGAGATAAGAAGAATCCCTGAAAATGGAAAGCCTACGTCATTTTCAGCTCATTTCGCATATTCCTATTAGCTGTAAAAAAATTAACTGTAGAAATCACCAGTACAGAAAACGTCAAAAAAGGATCCTCATTCATGTCATTTAAATTGGAAACTGATCTTACTTTTCGGACATAGTAGTGTATATTATATATATATATATATATGTATGTATGTATGTATGTATGTATGTATGTATGTGTGTGTGTGTGTGTGTGTGTGTGTATGTATGTATATGTATATGTGTGTATATGTATATGTGTGTATATATATTATATTATATTACACACAGTCCAGTCACATTAATGTGACCACCTGTTCAAAGCCAGAATAAACACCTTCGGCAGAGCGGGACGTGCAGGAAGAGAGTCAATTAGGTTTCTGAAGTTCGCTGGTGTACTTTTACCACAGCGGCACGCGAACAGTTCACAAAATTAGCCGTTTCCGAAATGCTTCCACCCTTAGCCCGAAAGCCAATAATCATGCCCCTTTTTGGACGTTGGATAAATCGTTACGTTTCCGTATTACGCCAACGATTGAAATGCTTTCCGATGCCCTAGGACATCCTTTTATACACACTCCACTGCAATGTGCTGCCACCTGCCTTTTTGTGTTTGGTTATTTGACGTCGAAAGTAGGTGGTGGTCACATTAATGTGACTGGACTGCGTATATATATATTCGCTATGCATAAATTAGAAAAAACTGTTTTTTATGAAATCAGACACTTGTATCGCGCCTGTTGAGACGTGCTTAGTAGAGAGGGGGAATGAGCTCTTACCGGGGATGGCGTTGAACTTTCCGACCTGGCCCGTGGTGATGACGGCGATGTCGCCCACCTTCTTGAAGAGGGACTCCCGGCCCTTCTCGCTGTCGTCCCGGATCCGGTCCACGGGCAGGCAGAACAGGGTGATGGGCAGCATGCACGCGCTGAAGGCCACCAGCACGTAGCACACCCACTCCCAGTCCAGCCCCGCATCGTAGCCGTACTAGAATAGAAAGATTCATTAGTTCAGTGAGTTTGAAAAAGTCAATCAATTTTATTATGGAACATTCCTTGTAGATTAAAATGGCCTAATATGAGGTTCAACAACTTGATGAGGCCATATATAAGGCAACATATGAGGTCAAAATCAAAATATGTATGACATCTATGTATGTATGCTGTATATGACCTTTTGATACTAAATTAAACGGTCATATATATAGCACTGAGTTTTTCTATTCGTGAAAGGTCATTATTTGAATTCAGAGAAAATTTAGTCAAAGCGATAATATCAGAGCATCTTTTTAGTGATAAATGGTTCGGAATCTAATTGCTCGATACATTAATCCTATTTTCAAATAAATCAACAAAAAAAAAAAAAAAAAAACATGTGTTCATATAAGTTATTTTTATTTTATATCAGTTAAATCTTTTAGTGGCCACCTTTTATAATTGATGTTAAGTTTATTCAAAAAACAATCTTATACCAAATATGATAGTCCCAAAATTCAAATGGCAGTAAGATTTTTTTTTCAAGTTTCAAAGGAATACAACTTTGTTTCAAGGAATACAACAAAGTTTCAAAATAAATTATGATGAAAGTATTATCAGTTGAATAACATATTTGTTTTTTGGAATGAACACTCCAAAAGGGTGGCAATAAAAGGGTTTACACCTCCCTCTTCAGCCCATCTGAAGGAACCTCCAACACACCGATTTATCGCGCCGATCACGAGAATAGACATAGAACTATAGTCTTGAGATTTGTTCGTATTTTCCTAGTTCGAAACAACACGTTATCCACCACGTACCTTATAATCTTAACATAACCATCAGTCCGCCTCGTTATTCAAATAGAACAGTAGGATTAGGTCCTCATTCATTAGAGATCGCGTGTACCAATTTGTTTCAAAATAATGTTTTCATCGTACTTCGTATTGCTGATGTAGAATATGTCTTTCTGTATGATTTAAAGGTGGTTGGAAAAAAAAAAAAGAGCTCGAAATAATACAGCCATACGAAATTGCCACCACTTGTAATTAGAGTCGGAGTCGGGGTCGATTAAAAATCCAACACTGGACTCTTCTATAAAACAATTTTTATTTTTCAAAATTCTAGGAATTAATGCTAAAGTGAAATGTTAAGGAAATATTAAATGATATTCTTCAAGAACAAAGACAGTGACTGCTTTAGCAGCAGACCAACTCAATGTCGATATTTGTCCATTGTGGATTCACTGACAGGCTTTTATGTAAGCCCAGCACTGAGGCTTGCTTAAAAGCTATCAATGAATCCACAATGGACAAATGTCTTATGCAAGCCCTTTTATTATTAACAACAGAAAAAATTTAATGTATTACAAATCATCTGCAGAGAGTATTACAGAGCAACTTTGTGCTCAAAATATACCATTATCTTTAGCTTGTTTTAAACTGTTCTATAATGGTACCTGTTTATTGGGTAATGTTCTTTTATAGGGTATAAGCATTTTTTGGAAGCCATTTTAAAATGCTAGGATATCTTTAAGAGTGCAAATATTACACTTTTAAAGATGTTTCAAAATACTTTTGTCAATGGAAGAACTATTTTTATGAGTACGATAAAAGTCATTGAATTTATTGAGTAAATTATTAGTAAAACTCGTAGCACATAAAATTATGAAAAATTGGTGAGTAGATATAAAAATTCTTTTTAGTCGTTAGTTTTAAGCCAACTTCCCTTACTTGTGATATAAATGTAAAGTGCAACGTCCAAAGTTAATTACGTGATAACATAATTGCAATAACATTATCTAAATTTAACGTTATTTATTTGTCGAACCGTTTATATAACTTAAAGAATAGCAAGTTCGCATTCTTTCATTTATTTGTTGAAGCAAATAGCAAAGAGTTCATGCAATTATTTATTTTAAATGCTACAAAATACTTATTCCTCTAAAGATTCGCATGCTGTTTCAGATTTTCTTGTTGGAAAAATAATTCAAAATTTTTAAAACATCTGTCCTTTTTATTTTCTGATAACTATGCCTAATAAATAAGTTAATCTTTCTAATTAATATATATTGGTACAAATGCTGCCGTCGTAATCTAATCACATTGGATAAAATTTAAGAAGATCGCGTAAATTTAAAGAAGATTTTTATCTTATTAGAAGATTATCGTAAACAGGAATAAATTAATGTCATCTCTTGAGAAAAGATAATCAGATCAGATAAAAATGTGTCAATCACATAAACATGTAAGATTAAATGCAATGAGATCCAATAAACTAAGTCTTTATTTATGAAATATGTTTTTTGGTAATACATTTAAACGGAAATCTTGTTAAAATTGCTTTAGGACGTTGATTACAAAATTTCAAATTTATTGTAAGAGATAATTTGTTTATTGGATATACCATACTTTAAAAGATTTATTCTTGGGAAAAACATATTATTAAGATAAGTCATGACAGTAAAATCTTAAAGGCGTTATGGATCATTCTTATGAAACAAAAATTCTCAAATTGCAAATCAGATTTGTTACCAGACTGACAAAAATCTTGATTTGCTCCATTTTCAATAAAAAAGAATCCCCAGGGGTTTTCTGAGCGAAGATTATGCCTTTAATAAACCTTCGAAAAGAATTAAAAACACACTTTTTAATGGGCATGGCGGATTTCCTTAAGGCGGCGTTTATTTTTTTCTTTTATTCCAATACAAGCTGTGCATATCAATCAGATTTTCAAACCTCGTTATTCTGAATATCTTCTGAAATCCCTATCGTGTCCGTCTGTTTGCGATTTTGTTTGTCAACACCTGTTGTCCGACCTTCGTGTCAAGATTAATTTCTCGATCCCGAAATCATCATCCTTGCAGCAAGGTTCAAGACTCGATAATTGTTTCAAAGGTTTGACCTCTCGAATGTTACTTTGTATCAAGGCTGCTCACACATATTTAATCGAGCAATTAGCAATCGCTCGTAGAATTTCCGTGTCTAGAAGCACAAAGCTAATGATATTGACGTTTGAATATTCTAGAGATCACTGGCACTAAAGTTGTCCTCATCAAAAATGATAAATGGTTCATTATTTTTTTCCCTCTTCTACGTCACGGTTCATTCATCAAACATTCGGGGTTTTTTCTTTTAAACTCTTTATAGACAAATTTTAAACTTGTCCTGTCATAAATTTTCGATGGCAGGAGAAGTTTAAAATTTTAATGTCTGACTTAATTGAATTAAGTCAGACATTAAAATTAATTAACATTAAAAGAGATTATGACCTTAAGACATTAATTAATAAATTAAATTAAATTTTTAATTTTTTAAATTTTTTTAATCACATTTTTTAATGCCCATTAAATGAGTTGACTACCTTCGAACACAAATTCTTAATTTCTAATTTAAGAAATTAATTTTTGCTTTAAAAAAACTAAATTATTTAAATAAAAAATTATTATAATTAACATTATGTAAGTTACATGTTATTTTTAAGGCACCTCATCATATTCATAACCAACAGACAGACATGAAAATTAAAAAAAAAAACAGATTAATATTTGTTGAAATTTGGTAAAAATGGACATAATGCGTTTATTATCCTTAGTTTACGTAAACAATCTGTCAAACATATCACAATGACATATACTGAAACATATCATCTATATTTACTTGGATCTATATATTTAGATCTATATCCTTTATGCATGCACAGAACTAAAAGGAGAATACTATTCTGAAGTATAGAATTACCTTGTCATTAGAAACAAAAATAAAATAAAAAATGTAATGTTTTAAACAAAAAGCCAATGAATTATCTCTCAATGAATGCATTTTAAGCTTTTTAATGCAAACTCGAACTTTTGGAAGCCAAAAGTCTGCTAAAATTTTTTTTATTTTTTCGAAACACTTTGGTCGGTTACTGTAAATTATGAATTAAGAGGAAATTTAACAAGAATATAAGCTATATAAACAAAGATAAATAACAGAACTCTAAATGTAAAGAAAAAAAGTTTTTAACTAAACAAATTGCATTTAAATTTATACCATAAACTATCATTTTTTGTTTTTAATGCAGCTGGCAAACACTCAGACAGCTTGGTCTTAAGGCAAGCGCTGCACAGACGTACTCACTTTGCATGACCCAGGGGGCGCGTGTAACGAAGATAAGCCACGGACGCGGAGTAACAATGCCCCCCGCAACGCTCTACGATCCTATTAGGTTAAAGGGGTTCTGAACCACTATAAACATCCATGGCACCGCCGGGACTCGAGCCCGAAACCTGTGGTACCGAGCGCCAAAGCGCTAGCCACTCGGCCATTCAGGCCCCCATAAACTATCATATAGTCTACTAAATAGACTATTTATTTTTATCCTAAATCAATTTTAGAAAATTAATGAAAGTAATTTATAACATTAAAAATGTTAGTTTTGAAGAATAGATTTCAAGAATAGTATGCTTTTGTGTAACGAACATAGCAGAAAATATGAAAATTGAATAAAATTAATTCAAAGAAAATGATTTGAATATTTATTATTCAAATTTGTTTCTAAAAAAGAAGCTCATTCATGATTTACACCTTCATAGTCACCTTCATCAATATTATTTTGTCTACTTTTCTGTATAATGTCATGAGTCTGTATCTTATGTCTTGAATTAAACCAAGAACGCGTTACGATATCATACAAATGCGAGCTCATTGTCTATTCAGCATACAGGGGAATTCTTTAATTCATATGGAAATTCTTCGACAACTAACGCTGCTGAAACTTTCATTGCCTTTTGAGTTAGACAATGTGCATATTGGTATTAGTAGATCTCTTAGATGCAATTCCAGTAATGTTATTCTATAAAGAACGCGAACAGAAAACAGGCATTTAGTTTTATGTCTTACTTGTTACTTTATCCAAAATACTTCCGGTCACTTCCGTTTTTCAATGTCCGGTGTGATCAGAGATTTGAACTCGCATATAAATGACAATATCCGTTATGAATCAGAGTAAAAATAAAATTGAAGCAGTTTTGTAAACTGAACAATTAAAGTGTAAAATGTTTTTAAAAATTCCTTTTCTCAGTCGAAAATTAGATTTTTTTTTAAGGTTTGTAAAGTAATTCAAATAAAGTGCATTAAATGCGTTTTTGAGATAATTATAATGTGTTAATTTTTTTTATTTACTTTTAAATTTTTTTCAATTAGACTTCCATTAACATGTCTTTGAAATATTATTGTTGCAATATATTTTATTGTTAACTCATATGTGTTTTAGTTCATATACAGGGTAGCTTTTAATTAACTTACAACTTTTAACTGAAATAACTTCTCAGAGTCTCACTAGATGGAGTTACAAATGCATGCAGTGAGAAGGCATAAAAGAATTTGTCTTTCATCAGTTCCAAACCACTTTGAGAATGTCAGCTAAAGTGTATTTTCGTATCTTTTAATTATACAAATGTAGATCGTATCTTTAATTATACGAATGTAGATCGAATCTTTTAATTATACAAATGTAGATCGTATTTTTAATTGTACAAATTGTTATCTATGTGGTTTGCTGAGGATAGGGTAATAGGGCATGATGAGACAATCGTTTTTTGCCCAAATTTGTAATCTACATTTGAACACTAGTGAATATTAGTTCATACAGAGCGGTACCCCTCTACATAGAACACACAGTGTGTTCCACACTTATTCACTAGATATGAATCCATGTGAATGAATCTTATATGAATCAGATATAAATCTTAAAAGACACCCTATAAATTTTAGATATTTTTTATATTTCAGATGAAAATTTCATCATGTTTTTTATATTATGGTGCTAGGGAGGTGGTGTTAGAGGCTATGGCTGGAAAAGTCACACAATTTTCCATCACTGTGTGGCTGAGCGATTCATTTCCGTCGTGTGTTCTAACACTTCCGTTTATTTATATTTTTATTTGCAGCAGATATAACCAAGAAATAATAAAAGTATAAAAATGAAATTTTTATTCATTAACAGAAATGTGAATATTTCACTTAAATTGTGATTATTTCACTTGAAATAGTCACAAATTTATTTCAAGTGAAAAATGAACTTTCATTTTTAAAACTAAAATAATGCATAGTATCTTCAAAAACCCTGGGAAAAAGGTTAAAAAAAATATGCCTTGATTAGAATTTGAACCTGAGATATGGCAACCCGAACGCAATTTACTTATTCACTATACCCACTGCATTGTAAAGCAAACATTTTATCAACACATCATAATTATGTCCATCCAATTTTCGTAAAAGATTAAATCAAAGGATTCTTATCCGTGTAACTGTTTTATTTTTAAAGCATTTCATTTTAATTTTCTGGCGCTCGGTGCCACAGGTTTCGGAGTTCGAGGCCCCGGCGGTGCCATGGTTGTTTGTAGTGGTTCGGAATCCACTTTAAACCGTATGTCCCGGTCTCCTATGACTGTAAGAGCGTCACGGAGCAGGAAGTCAGACTTCTACCTACGGATGCTCCATCAGAACAGAAGCTGCACCCCTCTTCCCTCCTTCTATGAGGGACACGATAACAACAACAACATTTCATTTAAATTAAAAAGGGCGGGAAACAATAATTAGATGTCCGTAAAAAGTCTTCGTTTAGAATATTTATAAATATTACTGATGGATGGCGCCACCTTAAGAACACGCGAAAGGGATTGATTTTCCGAGTAGGGGAGGTGCAAACAGGCTGTCTTAAGCCTCACCTGGAGTAGGCCATGCCGGGCGGATTCAGGCAGAGCGGCGTAAAATAGGTGATGGGTAGTCTAGGAGGGTTTTAATTGCAATAAAAAAATATTTTAAGCTTTTCAACAATAGAATGAATATAATGTAAACACTGCTTGGTGCTCAAATATTTAAACAACTGAAATCTGCTCGGCAAATTTCAACTTATTATGTGTGAACATTGGAGAACGGATGAATAAACTCAGGAATATGCCAATCTTTATTAATGCACGAGATATAGGAAGCAATGGATTGGAATACTACAAGAATGGCCAAATTCAATAGCCACATGAACATAACGATGATGAATAGATCAAGAAATTCATGAAGAATGAATTGTTCAAGAATCTCTAAAAGAATATACAAAGGTAAGATAAATTTAGTCGTAAATGAGGAATGAAGTATTTCAAATTCTACAAGAAACGTTATCACATTCAATAGCCAAAAGAATATATCAATGTTTGAAAATTCTGGGCACAAATGAAAGAATGAAGTATTCCAAATACAATAAGAAGCTCCAATCCTATAGAGCTCCATAAGCACGGGAAAATGCCAAAACTAATAAATGCGAAACTTCAAGAAGAAGGAATTGATCAACGCACTATGAGTACTTACAGCTATTGGATATACAAATGTGCTTCAAAACCATACTACAAAACACTTCAAACAAACCCTAAATTCTCCAGAAAATTCCTTAGTACTAACGTTATTCATAAAGCATCTCAAGAGTTAAGGGGCCCAAAGTATCATTTGAAATGGAGTTATTTGCTTGGCCTTAATTTTCGGATAACATCACGGACCCCTAACCAGGACAACATCATGTACATGATAATAATTTTAAATTACATACTATCAAAGAAAAATTAAAATTCCACAATAATTATGAAACTCTTTTCTTTGAACTCTTTCTATTCGACTCAACACCCCTACAAAGTAATCTATACGAACGTATGTTTACCTTTCCGCAGATTAGGTGATCGAACTTTACTTATCGCATAAAAATACTCTAGACTTGACTCATAAATTACTGACCCCATCGTCAATTTTTTGCTATCAGTTTCTGATATTAAAATAAAAAGCTTTAGTTTTCAAGAGACTTTTTTTTTTTTAATTGAAATTCGAAGGCAATTCTCATTTCAACATAATAGATTTTCTTGAATTAAAATTATTTAAATTTGAATTAGTCATTTTTTCTTAAAATTTTTTATAATTACGTGAAGTTTAATTTGATTACGTAAAAGTGGATAAAACTCAGCAAAAAATAAAATATATATATTTTGGAATCCTAATTATTCAACTGAATCCCAGCCATAGTGTAGTCCCCTATTCCAAAGGAACAGAAAGTTGGGACAAATATCTCCTATCGTTTTCGTGCCTTTGATACCAAAGGCTTCAGGTTCGAATCCTGGATGTTTATGAGTGGTTCGGAATCCACTTTAAACTTAACCAAACCAAAACTTTTCCTTTTCGTACTAGTGTGAGCACTGCATCGCTGCTGGCTATCTTAGCCAGCGATCATTTATTCAGAAAACATAAATATGATACGGATCATTCCGAGAAATTCTCCTTCTCGAATCAACCATTTATTGAACTATGTGCTTACTCACGATAAATAGATAGAAGAAATGTCATTTTGTTTGTAACTCTGATCATTTTGTATGAAATATGATAAAAATATTACAAAAATTTCATACAAATGAATATTCTATTTTCAAATCATTTTGGTGGATACAGAAAAGTTTATTAATAGAAGATAAATACCAACTATTTAGAAAAATTAAATATACATTTATTTTGCAGCTAAAAGAATTCCTTTCTTTAGCTGCCTTCCTGCCTTTTCTTTAGCCCTTTTCTTTTGAAAATCGTTGCAGAATAATAGACCTTTTCTCCCTTTCCGCCTATAGTAAAGAGCTAAGCCAATCAAAATCGTCAAACTCTCATCATATATGTTAAACTACAAAAGTAAAACTCACGTGACGTGTATGGTCACTTGAAGAATATGTTTGCTCAAACTGCAACTCCGATGAGCGCTCTATTACATTACTGCTCTATACTCTCAATACGAGTAAAACAAATTTGCATAAAAGGAGTATGAAATGTATTCAATAAATATTTCAAACATCTGAATTTTCCACGTGAAAAAGCCTCCTCGAGAAATAATAAAAATAAAAAATGCTGAAATCTGCTCGCCAAATTTCAACTTACCAAACGTGAACATTCGAGAACGGATGCATAAACCCAGGAATAGGCCAACGTGTAATAATGCACGAGATATAGGAAGCAATGGATTGGAATACTACAAGAATGGCCAAATTCAAATAGCCACACGAATATAGTAATGTTGGAAAGATCAAGAACTTCATGAAGAATGAATTGATCAACGCATTACGAGTACTTATAGCCATTGTGTATATAAATGTTTAAAATCCCAACCCAAAACATGAAAAGCGATACAAAAATCATACTACAAAAACACTTCAATCACATGCCAAATTCTCTAACAAATTTCTTTAAGATTAACGCTATTCATGAACCATTTCAAGAATCAAGGGGCCCAAAGTTCCATTTTCCGCCAAAATTTGAAATGGAGTTTTATTTGATTGGCCCTCATTTTCGGATAACGTCACGGACCCCTAACCAGAACAACATGTTCATATAGGATAAAAAGAATAAATATATTATATATAATACAGTAGAACCTCTGTAAGTCGAACTTCAAGGGAAACTCCAAATAATTCGAGTTATAGAGTTTTTCGACTGACGCGGATTTTGTAAGGAGATATTCTACTTGCAGAGGTTTAGATTCTTTCTAACTTATTCTGATAATTATAAGAATAAGAATTATAGTAAGAATATTTCATAGAAATGGTTATTCTATTTATTGTATACTCATACACTGTTTTCTAAGAAACAATGATGTGCATTGTCGACAAATCCTTAAAGTCGGTAACTTATTTTTCTTCGATCTGTAGAAGTAATTAATTTCAAATGATCGAGTTGTAAAAAATCAAACATTGCTGGTGTTCGAGATAAGAGAGGTCCAATTTTTTTTTTCTGAGTTAAAGAGGGAAAATATATACCAAAATGGTTGTGGGGATTGGCTAATCATTTCGACTTTTGAAGGAAAGGGAACAAAAACTTTTTCGAGTTGTGGAGGTTTTCGACTTATTGAGGTTCGATTTAAAGAGGGTCTGCTGTGTGTATATATATATATATATATATAGATAGATATATATGTATGTATATATATGTATATATATATATATATATATATATATATATATATATATATATATATATATATATGTAATGTTTATTATATATTTTTATTTTACACATTAAAAAATAAAATAAAAAATAATAATTGCAAATTAAAAAGAATGTAGAAAACAATGGAGTCACCTTTGTGAATATAAAGATGGAGGCTGATGCTGTGAAGGCGCCGCTGTACAGGGTTATCACCGTCGACCTTCTGGCAGGAAACAAATTGGCTATCTGCAAAAAAACAACATCGCGTTTAATAACGATTTGTCTCTGTAAAAGCACTTGATTGCGGGCTTATATAACAAGCGAATAGGCCAAATGCGTAACGGACTTTGCTTTCTATATAGTAGGTTAAAAAAATATTGACAATGCACTGCACAATAAGAATACGAAATAAATTGCAAAGGACGAAGCTGTACCACTAAATGGACTATTGAAAAGTATCACAATTCAAGAATAGAGTCGTAAATTTTGTTGTGTGACAAGTAATTATTTGTTCTTGAATGTAATATTAAAAAAAGATAAGATGTCAGATAATTTAAGCGCTATATTAAGTATAGCTTTGAATAGTATTTCCTGAAAAGACTGGCTCAAGGGATGGTCAGGTTTGTAAAATGCAGAACGTAAATAAGATAAAGGAAACACAATTCGCTATAAAATTAAGCATTTCTTAACCAAAAAAAATTTTTATGATAACACTGGCTTCCAAAAAAATGTAAGGAAAACCTGAAAAATTGCGATGGCACAATCAAAAATATGTCAATTTTCTTAAGAAATAAGAAGTATGTGTAAAAAAAAAAATGCTAAATCAGAACAGGATATGCAAATGAGTAGAACTACAAACGACATAGTCCACGTGCTGATGTACTGTTGTTTAACCACTCTGACCGAAAAACTTGCTTGAAAATAACTGTAGTTGGACAGTAAAAACTTCGTAGAATATTTCGAGATAGTCATGTTTTATTCAATATCATTTACCTGAACAATGAAGATGCCGAATAGAAGAGTCAATCTGATGTATCTAGAAGGTTTCCTGTGGGTCCTTCTCTAATTCATAATTTTGCAGAATATGGTACTAAGAACAGAACCGATATCTAGTACGTACAGCCAAGAAAGATAAGAACTGAATGTGCCAAACAGGGTCGTTGTTAGAAGCACACAATTGTTACAACGACCAAACCAGCAATCTTTTCTTGTAGCAGCCGCTTATTTTCCTTATCTCTAGCCCTAATACCCGGTATCTAGGGCTATGTAGTCCACTCTCTGCCTTCTTAACAGTTGTAAAGGGGAGGTTGGAAAATTGCTGAGCCTCATGTCCACCAGACCAACAAAGAATATTGGAAGGAAGAACACTGCATAACCTTTCTAACGAGTGAGGGATGAGTAGCTCTAGGTACGGGGTAAGAAAATGCAATATATGTATTGGCGTGTTCTCAGGACTTGAACATGTTTGAGGCGTCCTTGGAGGACGTATTGAGATTGACGGAGATTTAAAACCCGCAAAATTTTATTTGAGAAACTTCGAACTACTTTGATACAACAATTGACTTTGCTGATGTTGTTCTCACGCAGCTGGCAATACAGAGACAGTTAATCTTTATGCCATAAGCCATTTAGCACTACCCAGTGGGTAAAACCCCGTGTAATTTGAAAATAGGCTACGCACGCGAGTCACACTACCCCCGCAACGCTCTAAGATCCTATGAGACCGATCCTATGATCCTATGAGACTTATCCCCTGGACTTTGGTGATAACTGAGTTAATAAAGATCCTCATTTGGAGCTGAAAATGCTGCTTTCATTGCTTTATAGCAGCTATATTATAGAAACTCCATGTTAAAGCTAATCACATACTTCCGTTTTGTACCGAATTTGTGAAGCACTGTTTAATTCACGTTCTTGCCAAATTTCAGTCAACCCCAATGAATAAAAATTTTACAATCGTAATTTTTCAGAGTTTTCTGCAACTTTTGGAAGCCAGTGTTCTATCTATTTCTCTTATATATATCCAAAATATTCTTTCTGAATGTCGGAAAATTTGAAGTGAGTTTAATTGTCTCTAGAACTATTAATTTGTAGCAGATTCAGCATTAACCAGAATGTACCTCAAGGACTTATGACACTGCTCCCATATTTCTTCATCTCAATTTTAAGTGAACACTTCTAGGAGTGGCATCTAAGTGTTCACGCCCTCTCCTATATCTATCGAATAAAACAAAAGAACTTTCCAACTTTTGAGTTTATAGTGCCCTTCTTGGAAATAGACATGAATATATTTGAAAATTAAACATAAGAGATTCTTACTTTGAAATGGAAAATTTCTCACAGAAATAGAAATGTATCCCAAATCATATCCATTAAAGACGTGTTAATTATGCTATCTAGTTAATGAAAATATTTTGTTTCTTTTGTATTTGAAGAAAATATTTTAATAGCAATTTTTAAACCATCTGTAAAATAAAAACGAATGATCACCTCTATTAATTGTTCATGAAAAAACTATAACAATTTTTCAGTCAAACACAAAATATTTATCAATTAAATAATAACTCTAATTAAATAAGGTTATTTTATTGTTTGAATATAAAAAATATTTTAATATTCAGGCATAGTAATATTTTTAACAATTTCGGTGAATTTGTGCATGCATATATATATATGCATGCACAAATTATATATATATATATATATATAAAAGTATTGTATATATATATATTTAAATAATTCAGTTCATTACATAACCTTCATTACATTCAGTAACATAACCTTCAAAATTGGTCTTAAAGACATAATTTATTTGGGAATTTTATTTAGTGTTTTTGAATTGAATATTTCGCATGGAAAAAAGATTTATACAAAATATCTTTCTAGTAAGATATATAGTTTGCATATATATAAAACTGCTAAGTACACGAATGAACATAACAACTGTATCTTCAAAAAAAAATTATTTTATAACAATTGAATTTCTCACATGCATAACAATAACCTAAAATAGTAATGACATCATATAATTTACAATAACAAAAAATTCCTTGTATTGTTTTGAAATTATATTTAGAATTTATTTTAATATTTATATATGTAGAATTTTTTTTTCCGTATGAAATTTGTTGTATTCTTTGGAATTAATTCAGCAGCATTCAAATATAAACTTCATTAAAAATGGCGTTTTTTTTAGTAAACATTTTAAAACGGGTATTTCTATATTATTTTGAAACCATAATCGTGATCTTCCCACTTAACACAGCAATTGGCTCAGAGTGCCTGAATCAGTAAACGCGTCATCTAATTTGTATTAATGATTCACAGGAAAAGTTATGGATTGTAAAACTTCCTTTTTTTATTCTAAATCAGGGAAATTTAAAATTGTTAAAATTAAAACATAAACAATGTTTTCAGTGTATTATTTAAATTCTTGGTCGTACTCAATATTTGTGATTTTTTTTTTTCTGTCTTCTTTTAAATGTGTATAGCTCATTAAAAATTTCAAACTTAAAAGATTCTTTAAGAAAAGCTAAAATTGTAAATTGTCAATATCTTAATCTTAAGGTATTGTGTCAGGGTATAGAGATGGCACATTAAAATAATTCATCTATGATGAAGCTTATAGTTTTTCAATTTTGTAGACCTAAATTTTAATTGTTGAAAGCTTTCATACTTAAACAATATTTAGCAGAATTGCTGCATCTTTTATCGTATTTAGATAAATTTTTTTCCTATTATTAGATTTTTTTAGTAAACATTTTAAAACAGGTATTTCTATATTATTTTGAAACCATAATCGTGAGCTTCCTATTTAACACAGCAATTGGCTCACCGTGCTTGATTCAGTTGACGCGTCATCTACTTTGAAATCATTTCTGATTCATAGGAAAAAGTTATGGATGTAAAACTTCCTTTTATTTTAAATAAGGGAAATTCAAAATTGTTTAAAATAATGCATGAATATGTTCTTGAGTAATTTCTTCTTCGTAAACAATAATTGTAATTTTTCTGTCTTCTTTTAAATGTATATAACTCATTAAAAATTTCTGACTCATCTCAAGATATTAGGTTAGGGAATAGAGTTGACACATCAAAATATCTCATCTGTGATAAAACTTATAGTTTTTCAGTTTTGCAGACCTGAATTTCAAATCTTAAAAGCTTTCATAATTAAACAATAAACATAATTGTTGCATCTTTTATTGTATTTAGATCCTTTTTCCTAATATCAGAAGCAAGTTTTGAATTTTATGGATTGAATTTATTTTTTAATTATTTAAAACCATTGATACATTTTCTATAATTGCTACATTTTTTGACAATCTATTGTTATACTTTCTACAAGATTCACAATTTTAATCTAAAGACAAAACAAAAAAAAAGAAATCATAATTCCGCATTCTCTATTAAATCACGTTATACGAATACTGAAAGTTCCTCAATGAAATATCCTTCATTTGCAATTCAAAACACGATTTTAACTTTATATATTCCTATTTACGTGGATGGGAAATATTTTGTAACGATATAAATAATTCATAGTTCAATTTCATTAAAAAGTTCTATTTTCGCATTGAATATAAATGAAAGTCAGACTGTAAAATGTGTTTGGGGGAATATTAAATCAATATTATATTAATAATAATATATTCTTTTATTTAATTTTGGGGGAATATTCACTTCTTTTTACTTAATTTTGGGGTAATATTTACTTCTTTTTATTTAATTTTGGGGTAATATTTACTTCTTTTTATTTAATTTTGGGGGAATATTTACTTCTTTTTATTTCAATTCCTTCTGTTAGCTCACATTCTCCCTATATATATCTTGTTCACATTTTCAATCGTCCATAAAGTACTTTTTATTCATCCACTCAAGTTCAAATACATTTTTTAACTTGTAGTGGATGACATTGATGCTAATACAGTTTTTCAAATATTAATTCAGTAATTAAATTTAATTAATTAATTTTAGCTTTTTTTAGATTTAAGTTGCATATATCTACCAATAGATGGCGCCAGATAAACTTAAAAAAATGAAAGAAAAATTATTTATAAGGACTTTCTGCAATAGAGTGAAAAAAAGTAAGAATTGACTTTAAAATTTTTTTTTTTATATTACTTGTTTATATTTTGTGAATTTATTCAATTTTCAGCATTATTTTGAGCTGTTATTAATTTGCAATATATAATATGTTTTGCAAGGATTTATTTTTAATATTTAAAAAAAATGGAGACATTCAAAATAGGAAAGTAGAGAAAAGCTATATATATATATATAAGCACAATAGAATTCAAATGCATGCCATCTTCTCAGTTGCTTATAAAACAAGCAATATAAAAAAAAAAATGTAAGTCAATTCCTATTTTTTTTTCACTTTATTGCAGAAAAGTCCTTTATAAATAATTTTCGTTCATTTTTTTAAAGTTTATCTGAGGCCATTTATTGGTAGATACATGTAACTTAAATCTAAAAAAAAAAAAATAAAATTAATAAATTCAATTTAATTAGTGAATTAATATTTGGAAAAAACTGTATTGACATCCAGTGTCATCCACTACAAGTTCGAAAAAAAAAATGTATTTAAATTCGAGTGGATGAATAAAGAGTATTTCATGAACGATTAAAAATTTGAACAAGATGTATATAGGGCGAGTGTGAGCTAATAGAAGGAATTGAAAACGTATAAAAAGTTGTAAGCTGAAAATGACACATTTTAAACAAAACTTTAAACAGTGATATTGCATCCAATTCCAGGCAGAAAAACCATCCTTTCCCCAATTTCTCACTGTACTGAGTTTCTGATAGATCCAGATCACTTAAGTGCAAACATGCCAAAAACACTTACTAAGCTTTTGAACAAACAAAAACTAAACTACCCAACAAAACAAGTTTAAAAAAAAAAAAATGCATCGTCGCTCGACCATACAAAAAAAATTCTCACCCAACTTCCAAAAACAAAACAAAACGAAAAGTTCGAACAGCACTTTTCACTTTTAAAAAAACACCAACAACCCTTGTTAATCGATCCTTTCAATGTACTGGTTTTGTGCTCTGCAAGAGACAGAGAGCCGTGGGATCAGAACTAATTGGAGAAAGCAATAAGTGAGATGCGTTTCGTAAGCGAGGCGGTTCCACTCCAGCGCAGAGCCGTGTCAGGGTCGACTCCCTAACTCAACAGGCCACTGGAAACGAACGTTTTGTAAATCGAAAAGTTATCTTCGGGGGAGGGGGTGGGGGAGGAGTGGTCGTTAGGGACATGTCCTTGAGCAGGGATGGGCAAACTACGGCCCGCGTGCCAACTCCGGCCCTCCGGAAGGTTCTATCCTCCCGCGGATAGAATTTTAATTTGTCGGTCAGAGACAAATTAAAAGAAATATATATTTATATATTATATATCCAGGGTGCGCAGAAGATCTTCCTGGTAACACTTTTTAGTGGCCAAAAGATCTGCAACTTGGCATTAGTGTTAGATTAATGAACTCTGTTTCCGCATGTTTTGTTGTATTATTTTGTTGTTGTCGTATGTTTGTTTTCTTTCGTTGTTCTTTTTTTTTTTTGCTGTAACTGTTCATAATCTGCCATTGGAAAAAAAAAAAACCCCAATATATTATATATCCATCTCTTTTCTACTTTGATTGAATATTATTTTTTTCTTCCTTTTCTTCAAAGGACTGATGATATTTTTACTTTCTTTATATTTGTTCTGCAAAACATAAATCAACGGAAATAGCAAGCACAGAAACAGCTTTCAATCGGTAAAGTGTTAAAAGCGGAACTTCTTTGTAGATTGGCGCCAACAAGTTAGTTTTACAAATCATTATCGAAAGTAAGTTTCCCAAATTTAATATCTCACTGCCAGAAAAGCAGTGCCATGTTTGCTTCATCTTATATATGCGAACAAGTGTTTTCAACTATGAACCTTAGAAAGAATTACTTCAGAAGTAGACTGACAGATGAGCATTCAGCCTCGTTCCTTAGAATCTCACTTCGAACCTCACTATAAGGAACTTGTAAAAATGAAATCACCATTTCATTCATCTCATT
This sequence comes from Caerostris extrusa, assembly GCA_021605095.1. Taxonomy (NCBI): domain Eukaryota; kingdom Metazoa; phylum Arthropoda; class Arachnida; order Araneae; family Araneidae; genus Caerostris; species Caerostris extrusa. The sequence continues at coordinate 53,027 of BPLR01019315.1, forward strand.
AACATATTTAAATTGTAATGCTTGTATGTTGTTCTTAAAATTAAAAAAAATTTTCTTGGCCCGCCAAACTTTTTTTCCCCCGATTTTTGGCCAAGCCCGATTATTGTTACTCCGCGTCCGTAGCTTAGCTTCAAGCTATGCGCCCCCTACTGGGTAGTGCTAAGTAAGTAACATCGGTGCAGCGCTTGCTTTAAGGCATCCAAGACAACTAACTGTCTAAGTGTTTTCCAGCTGCATTAGAACAATAAAAAACATTGGAAAACATGAATATTAAAAAATATATACATTGATATGTTTTGTTAAAATTTGACAAAAATTTGACACATACTTTCGTGATACGATCTTTCGTAAACACTCCTGATTGAAAGAATAAATAAAACGCATCACATTGACGTGCGAACTAAAAGAATGGCACACTTTTAAAGCACAGTTGGATGACAGCCAATAGAGTCATTGGGAGCAAAGATACGATTAAAAAAAAAAAAGTCGGTAACACATATCTAAATCTATTTTTAAACTGTTTAGTTCCATGCATGCGTAACATCATTAAAGACATACAGCTCAAATTCTGAAAACGATAACATTTATGACTGTTATTGTAGAGTGGTGTAGCAAAAAATGCTGTTTTTTTTTTAGAAGTTCTGAATGCATGAATTCGGGTATCCTAATTAGCTCGTGATCAAACAGGTGCATCTCGACTTCTGATGACGCTAAAACCCCGAAACCGTTTCCAAAGCTAAAATTTTGATTTTTAAAATAAGACATTAAAAATATATATATTTCGATTTTTCGGGATTTAATAGTGATAATCGTGATTTATTGCGTTCGATTACTTTAAATGGAATAGCAGCAGATAAATTGTCTTTTTTTATACTAATAGCCTAGATTGAATAAAATTTATAATCCAAATAACTTTTTCAATGTCTCACAAGAATTTAACAGGTTTTTTTTAAAAGGTTTGCTTTCTCCGAACTATTATGGTAGGGAAGAGGAAAAATATAGGATAAATTTGGCCACCAAAAATGGGAAACAAAAATCAGAAACAAAATGAAATATGGAAATCGCAACAGCTTCTCAGACCCAGACATTTCGGTGATATGAAGATTGAAAATATCGTTCCAGACTTCAGTCTCCTTTCCAACTATTGGGCGGCCTGATGGCCAATTGGCTAGCGCCCTGACCTTCAGTACCTCAGACTTCAGGTTCGAATCCTGGCTTTGGCATGGATGTTTGTGAAAAAAGTTCAGAATCCACGTTAAACTGTAAGTTCCTGTCTAATGAGCCCAGAGTGTGCACAAAATGACCGTAGAGCGACAAACCAAATTGAACTATTGGAACTTTTGAGACCCATTGGCGGAGTATGCACAGTTTTTTGAGACCGATTAGCCGCAACCCATCTCCTTGATTATATCCAGTTAAAATTCAGATGGGCATTTTATTTTTATGCCTGAAGCCATTGAAATAAAATAGAAGAACAATTAATATAAGAAAATCAAGCTTAGAAAATGTAGTACATAATATTTTTTAGAGTGGTCCATTTGGCTTATATAAATTTAATTCAATTATTCTGTTTGGGTTTAATACATTTTTATACATATATTTTTTAATGTATACAATCATTCGTAAATTCATAACTATCTCAGCAGAACTAAAGCATATAACATAATTTCGTTAATTTTATTTAAAAATATACGTTTTGTACGTTCAAACGAAATATCCCTATACTACATCCACTTGGTTAGTTATTAGACAAATATACATGAATGCACGCTTCCAAAATTCTTCTTTGTTTTAATTCAATAATTAATTTCGCAAACACTAAAATTAAAATTATTTTAATTAATCAAGAGATGATTAAATTCAGAGGTAGAGATAAAATATGAACTGCTTATTTTCAATCGGAAAATGTTTTTTGTAGGAGTTCTTAATAATACAGTCAGAATTCATTTATTTCGTTCTTATATTTTAAAAAAATTATTTTACTGCTTTTTTCCTTTTCTTGATTCTGTTGGATAGTAATCATATGGCTTGTATTTATAGACTTCCAGAAACCCAAACCATAATAAATGCAAATTTGTCTCCAGAAACTTTTAAAAATAGTCTTTTGACCAAAATCATAACAAAGGGAAGTTATATTTATTATCAATGTTATAAGATAATGTCCTTTTTTTTGTTAATTCATGAGAAAGATCCTTCATAAAATATTTTCTAAAGAAAAAAAGGAAAAAAAAAAAAAAAAAAAAAGAACATTACATAATTTATCTTTAAGTTTATCATTAAGTTTTGTTAACTTGAACTTAAATTTTCTTTTAAAGATTTACAAAAACTGTCTTTTGAATTGAATTATTAAAATAAACAAGTAAAATTAAATTGAAATTTCGAACTTTGTTTAAATCTAATTTAATCTATTATCTCAAGAACAAACTCTAAACTGAAACTCTACGAATGTTCTTAATCAACTGATACTAAGAATTCAACTTACAAAAATAATTGCCTTCAATATAATCAGATATAAAATTATTTCATTAAACATCATTAGTATAGTGACAACACTCTAATTAAAATAATACACTTTTTGAATTTTTAACATCTGTTTGATATTCTTAATTTTTAATGCAATCATTTTCTAAGCAAAATACAAAAATATTTTCAACTTACATGTCTATTTTAAAAGGTTTAAATAAAAATTTTCATTCCCTATTAAGCTTAAAGTCAAACAAACTTTTTAAAAAAATTTTCTTTCAATAATTCTTGTGTGAAAATAATAAAGAATGAATCAGAAGTGTAAAACATTTCAAGAATAACATAATTATCACATTTGAGTAAGATATTCAGAACTAAAGTTGCATGAAATTTAGATAGTAAAATATTCTTACCTGCATGTTCGCTAGACGAAGAGGTACTCCAGCCAGACACATCAGAGTCAAAGCAGGAAAAATTAAATAAGATGTTTCTGTAATAAAATAATAAATATTTAGAATATAACTCCAAAGCAAAAATATAAAAATATTTTTATAATTTTCTTTCTTAATTTTATAATAAAGTTGGATACTTTATTTTAGTTTCTATTCTAATATTTATTTCCTATAAAAATATTTCATATAAATAAAGTAAAAAAAAAAAAAAATTATAGAATGATTTTATAATTATTCTACTATTAGTTATTTATTCAATTAATTGTGTTTTTGATGTAATAATTATTTCCTTATTACTAAGAAATATTTCGAATTATTCAATAACATAATTTTTATTTTTAAATGCAAAATAATCTGATTCAAATATTTACTATGCTGAAATAGAGAAAATTTTCACTACAAGTTATATGAATGAACAAATTTAAATATTATTGATTAATTGTTATTTTTTAACTTTAAAAAATTATGAATGAATTTTTATAACGTAATTGAATTTAACAACTTAATTTGAATTTTTAAATAATGAAAAAAATTTAATAAAATTAAAAAGGCATATTGCTTGTAAACGCCTATCATTGTCATTGTATGATGAAAGTTACATGAGAACAATTCATTTAAAATTTGCTTAGTTTTAATTACATCTGCATAAATATTCGGTTGGCAACTAAGTGATTGCGAATTTTGTCAACAGATGGTCTTAGCACATACTTTTGTTTTGTCAAAGTGTGCTCAAAGCACCTAACTTATAGTGTTTACTTGTTGTTTAGAATTCCGCCTTTAATTTAGTAAAAATAAAATTGTGTCGATTAGTTATTTAGTTTCGTTTTTATCCCAATTTAAAAATGGAAGAACAAGACAAGCATTTCAGACTTATTTTATTGTATTATTTCCGAAAAGGCATTGCAAGCATACAAGAAGTTATGTATCGTATATGCAGGGCCGGATTTAGATGAAAAGAGGCCCTAGGCTATTTCACTTATGAGGCCCCTTCACCTCCCATTTTTAAGTTTGTAAATTACACGAGAGATAATAAAATACATCATTACTGTGATATATATCAATATGTTAAATGAAACGTGTTGTGATGGGTACTCATCTTTATAAAAAATGTGGCACGGATAAAAAATTAAAAAAAGTCGGGAACAGTCGAGTATTTGCCATAGCAATCAGAAATCAGTGAACTATACTTTGGTGTCATCTAGTATATACGAACAGACCAAATGAGCCGAACGCGTTGGTCTTAACCAATACATTTTTATGTTTGTTTATGAGTCATATGTGTAGAATTTCTCCTTATTTTCGATTCAGTGTTTTAGTGTTTTTAGAATGGTGCCATTCTAATTTTGCTAACAATTTGAATGTAGGCCCCTCTTGATCTTGAGGCTCTAGGCTGAAGCCTTGTTAGCCCATAGGGAAATCCGGCCCTGCGTATATGGGAATGAATCCTTGAAAAAAGGCAGTGACAAAATGGGTTTGCCAAATTTCATTCTGGTGATTTTTCACTGAAATATATGCAACGATCTGTCCGTCCAGTTGAAATGGACGATACCCATATTAAGGCCATTATCGATTCAGATCATCATAGCTCAACACGTGAGATTGCAGAGAATCTCAATGTAGCGAACATATAAAAAAAATTAAAGCAGCTTTACTATGTCAAGAAACTCAATTAAGGGATCCCTCATCAGTTTAAGGAAATTTATTTGACGTAACGCATTAGCATCTGCGATTTCGCCTCTGAAACGCAACGAAATGTATCCATTGCTGAAACGACTGATAACTGGCGACGAAAAGTGGACAATTTATAGCAAGTTAATAGGAATAGATCGTGGCTGATGTAAGTTCGACCAGCCCAGACGACACCAAAAGCTGAGATTCACCGAAAAAAGATTATGCTGTCAGTTTGGTGGGATTATAAAAGAAATCTGCAGTTTGAACTTTTACCAAGAAACCAAACGATTAATTCAAACATGTAAGTTAAACAACTCGCCAAACTGAATGATGCAGTTCAAGAAAAGTGGTCAGAATTGGCAAATCGTAAGGGTGTTTTTACCAGCATGATAATGCAGAGCCCCATACATCTTTAGTCAAACACCAAAAATTATTGGAACATGGTTAGGTTGTCACATTCACCCTATAGCCCTGACCTTCAGATTACCATTTATTTCATTCCATGCAGAAGCTCTTAAGTGGTAAATTTTTTACTGACGCTGCTGTTGTAAAATCACATTTAATTAATTTTTTTTTTACTGGCAAAAATCAGATTTAAGAACATGGAATTATGATACTGCCTGAAAGATGGCAAAAGTTGAATAAACAGAGGATATCTAATTGAATAAAGTAGTATTTTTAAGAAAAAAAAATTCATAAACAGAGAGAATACCTAATTGAATAAATTAGTATTTTTAAGAAAAAAATTTAAAATTTTTCTTCTTATTTAAAATTCGCAAAGCACTTAGTTCCCAATATAATAATATATACATTTAAAAACAAATCCATTTGCTCAAATTTTTGTTACAAAATTGTAACTATTTGTTTAGGGAAATTTAATACAATAAGTATAAAAGGTAAACAATAAGAATTCATTTTTAATATAATAAACTGCATTGTTTATTCTGAAGAATCTAATAACATTCATTTGAATTGGCATGATATTCCTTTTCAGAGAATGCTTTTAAAGTTATTTATTATTATTTGCAAAATTTTCTAAACATGAGTGACTTGTTGAACTTAAATAATTTATATAACATGAAAACTTTCCTTCACTATCAAGTGATTGATAAAATGTTGTCGTTCAGAGGCAAATTTATAAGAGACAAATTCAATAATGTTATTTATAGCTAATAATAAATCAGGGCCATTTTGTTCCTAAATACATACTTTTTAAAATTATAATAAAGTGAACATAAAAATTATTAAATCGAGAAAGATATATAAATCATTTGATACAAATAAACGTATTCATAATTGTTTCTATTTACATGCAGCTGAATGACATTGCAGCTGAATATGCATACTTTCAACAATTCATATTAAAGTTTGTTACTTTTAATGCTACTAATGCTACTTTTAAAATAATTATTTGTTGTAACTTAATTAAGTTTTTTAAAAATACAATAATATTCGTATATGATTATGAAATGGCACGCATATGATATCCTATTTTCCACTTTGTTTCAAATGTTTGAAGAAAAGATAAAAAGATAAAAAAACAAAACACAAACAAAAGAACTATGCATTTTAGTATTCAAAATATTCATATCGCATGAATATTATTTCGTTTTAGAAATGGGTTATATTTTTACAGGTTTTTAAAAATAATTTTTTTTCCGTAAAATATTATGTTTGAAGGTTAGTATATTAGATTCAAAATGAAATTTAATTAATGAATTAGGAATTTTATAATTTATTTATTGATACTGTAGTTCTAATAATCAGTGATTTGTAATAATTTCGAATGATACTTCTTTTTTTAAAGTACAAAAAAAAAGCATGATAATTTATTTTTAAAGAAAATGTAAATTCATTATTTTACTTTCATGCATATCCCAACGAAATATTTTAAGTGCACTTTCTCTTAAATTCCCATGCAGTCAGGCGTGTCATAATACTCTTTTCATTTTCAATAGATTTCAATGCCTATGAGGTGAATTCTGATGTAAAAAAATTTCATTTAAACAGCAGACTTTTGAACTTTTACGTACTTTTTTTTTTTTTTGTCTGAATTTAAATATCATTTATTTGTTGTCGTCTATTCTATGACACATTTTTAGAATTTTCTTTCTTAATTTTATAATAGCGTTGAATACTTTATTTTAGTTTCTCTTCTAATAATTATTTCCTATAAAAATATTTCACTTGCAAACAAAATAAAAAAAAAAAATCAGTTATAAAATTATTCTATTATTAGTTAATTATTCTATTAATTGTGGTTTTTGATGTAATAAATATATTATTATTAAAAAAATATTTCGAATTATTCAATAACATAATTTTTATTTTTAAATGCAAATAAAAAAATGCAGAAAAATTTCATTCAAATATTTACTACGTTGAAATTGAGAAAATTTTCACTTCAAGTTATTTGTATATCTTTGACGTTTGCCCTCTTAAATCTTTCGAAAATAGTATTATGAATGAACAAATTTAAATGTTATTTATTATTTTTATTACTTCAAATTATTTTATTAATTGTCGTCTCCAGTATCCTTTCGCAATGCATGCTCAGATTTAGCGTTGAAAATCATAAGACATTTACAAAACATAATTTACACATTTTAACATTTAAACATTTAACTATAACAAATATTTATTATAAAATTTTTAAAAATTATAATTCTTTTGACTGATCATCGGTGTCCTGCTGTGCAGGCGGACATCCCATGAGCAATCTACTCATGGATGGAGGGAATGGGGGAAGGCAGCTTCTGTTGTGATGGAGCACCCGTAGGTAGAAGTCTGACTTGGCTCTGTGACTATCTTACAGTCATAGGAGACCGAGACCTACGATTTAAAGTGGATTCCAAACCACTACAAACATCCATGACACCGGCGAGACTCGAACTCGAAACCTGAAGCACTGAGAGCTAGACACTCGACCATGCAAGGCCCAGTGATTATAATTAAATCATACCAGTACGCTTTGCGTTATATTTTATTATCATCTTTTGCTATCGGAATGTTTTGGAAAATATGAGTATGGTTTCAGCTGGTTTTTGAGTCATTAAACTTTAAAAAAATAAATTACTATGAATACTTCCAAAATTATGCACACTTGCAAAAGTTCCAATCATTTCTAAATTTTAATCACTCCGATTTCTTTTAAACAGTTTTTATCATCGAAATGTTGCTCTAATGCAGCTGGCAATACAGAGACAGTTAATTTTTATGCCATAAGCATGTTACTCATTGAGCACTACCCAGGGCGGCACGTGTAGCTTGAAGATATGCATCAACCCACGCAATACTCCGCGCTATACGCTACTACTCCCGCAATGCTCTACGATTATATTACATCGGGACCTAAGGTTTAAAGTGGATTCCGAACTACTACAAACATGTATGTCACCACCGGGACTCGAACCCGAAACTTGTGGTACCTGGTACCGATGGAACCTGTGGAACTCGGCCATCAGTTTCCATCATTGAAACGTATCCAACTTAGAAATATTTGAAATTTTTGACTCATTTTATTAGAGGCTAAAAGTTAATAATTAACATAAAAATCAATTTAAATGAACTTTTGATTTCGATTCTTTTTGCTGTTACTTTAAAATATTAAAATTGATCACATTAATATATTTATTTTTATCTCCATATATTTTTTAAATGTTTTCGTTCCCATATATTTTTTTAAATGTTTTCGTTCCCATATATTTTTTAAAAATGTTGACGTTTTAAAGAGAGGAAAAAAAACAGCCGTTATCTCGTAATGTATGCTGATTTCACAGACCGATAGAATACTAAACGATTCTAATCACTTAATAAGGTGAATCTCTGCAGAATAATGATGAAGCTTAAAAAGTGACTCGAGTTTGTAATGTTCTGCAATGCTGTGGGAATCATTGATGCATTAAAAGAGGATGTAAAAGTGCATTTCATAGTCCGCATGATTCACTAATGGGCCAATGCTAAGAAAGTGTCTTCTGTCCTATTTGATTTTCATTCCCAAGTAAATAAAGGACGAATGATTCCAAACGATGCAATAATATTTATGTGGAAAACTTAGCAAAGGTTCTTTGAGTGGGTGTTTAAATCAGAGGTGGCCGACCCGTTGCCCGCCTTGAACATTTTTCCGGCCCGTGAGATTTATCACGCTTTTTCAAAATATATTTATTTTAGAATGGCCAAAGTAATGAAAACCAGTATTAAAACAAGTAATAAAAAAAAAAAAAATTCAATTCAATTCCTTCTTTTTTTTCACTCTTTTGCAGAAAGTCCTTTATAAATAATTTTCATTCATTTTTTAAAGTTTGTATGGCGCCATCAATGGGTAGATACATACAACTTAAATGTAAAAAAAACTAAAATGAATTAATTAAATTTAATTACTGAATTAATATTTAAAAAAACTGTATTAACATCTAGTGTCATCCACTACAAGTTCAAATACATTTTTTAAACTTGATTGGATGAATAAAGAGTATTTTATGAACGATTGAAAATGTGAACAAGATATATAAATAGGGAGAGTGCGAGCTAATAGAAGGAATTGAAAAAGGACGAATGAATTCCAACGATGCAATACTATTTTATGTGGAAAATTTAGCAAAGGTCCTTTGAGTGGGTGTTTAAAGCAGGGGTGGCCGTAAGATTTATCACATTTTTGCAAAATATATTTATTTTTTAATGGGAAAAGTAGTGAAAACCAATGTATTAAAAAATACATTATGAGTGCATTCATCTAATCAAAAATGAACTGTCTAAATTATGAGAAAAAAATTAACTTATAACTTCATTAACTAACTTATTACAAGTAATATTTAATTGTCTAGACCAGGGGTGGCCGAACCATGTCCCGCCTTGAAAATTTTCCGGCCCGTGAGATTCATCACACTTTCACAAAATATATTTATTTTATAATGGCCAAAGGAGTGAACGACCAATATATTAAAAAATATATTATGTGTGCATACATATATTCAAAACTTAACTGTTGAAATTATGAGACAAAAATTAACTTATAACTACATTAACTAACTTAAATAATAATCTTGCGAATATAGGACAGACATTGCCTGTTTTATTGATGAGTTAATAATCATGAGTTCTTAGAACAATTAAATTATATTTTGAGAACTCATAATGCGCGCTCATCGATTTGCAAAAGCTAAGTGAAAGAGTGGGAGAAACACATATCGCACTAGTCAAATAAATATTTTGGAATGATTTAATTTTGTTATTTCGTTTATATTTATAGTTTTTTTTATATTTCATTTTGAGTGTTATATATTTCTTAACAATATGCGTTTAATATCCTTATTATTATATTGTCTGTGTTTACACGCAAGAATAATAGTGAACACAATAATAATAACTCATTATGTTTCAATTTTTCACTTAAAAAAATGTCTACAGTGAGTGTAAATCTAATAGGGGGATATATAATTTTATACGCGGCCCGCGGAATTAGAATGCATTTCAAAATGGCCCGCAAGATCATTTGGGTTGGCCATCCCTGGTTTAAAACATCTTCTGTGACAACTTGATCTTTGGATACTTGTCTTCATATATCAATGTGTTTTGATTTTGGAGGTAACTTGAGATACGAACTAAGATAATGAAACATGCAAGGTAAATTTGTAATTATGTGCACTTACACTGCTAGCCATTAACTTTTATATATATTTGTTAAAAAAAAAAAGTTATATAGATATTATTTGTTCAAAGTAAAATATAGTGGACGGTTTTTAAAAACAAATTCAACTTGCACGATAAAAGCTTTTCAAATACATAATTTTGTTTTAAATTATAATTTTGTTTCAAGTGACTACCTATGTGGCAAAAGTTTAATGGCATTTTATTTTCACATTCTGAATAATTTAAATGATAAATAGTGTCACTCAAAAATTCATTTTTTTAAATAAGAGATTAAAAAACATTTATAAGAGGAAATAATTGTCACAGAAATGAAGAAAAATCGTGAATACAACATTGCGAAAATGCTATGATCAAGCAGAATTTCTCAGCCGTGAATGTCGAAAGCTGTTACTTAAAAAGTGATCTAATCCAAAAAGTATTCATAATTTTTCAGTGGGGATGTTACTTTAGTAGATATTAATGAATTGTTGTTCAGTATGTTTGCCATATGCAAGAATGTTGGCAAATTTCATTATTCAAATTAAGTGACAAAATTAATGACGAATGTTTGGAAATTTTTAATAAAATATTTATTACCATCAGTTTGTTTTCGGAAACGCTTTTAAAACGTGAAAAATAATATTTTTTAATACGTAATTTTTAGGAAATAAGTTGAATTGAATGTCACCCTACTCCATGGATATTTCCAGATTAAATTAACAAGTTTACTTAAAAAAAATTTAATTTAAATTAAGAAAAAGAACTTTCCAACTTCCATGAAAAAGTAGGTCAGTGGACCTTATAAAAAATCACACTGCTAATAGTAGAAAATCAATTATTAGAAAAATTTCTTAATTAAAATGTTCTTATTTAGTATATAAATATTTCGTTTATTAATATTATAATATATTTATCATTACCTTATCAAGTGACATTGTAAATAAAAAATTTGTAACAAAATAATTCCAATACCAATGATTTCAAGAAAACAAATTTCCAGTTTTGAACAATTGAGAAAATGATATCTACAAAAAAATCCATTTAATTATTCCATCTTCAAATTTATTCTATAAAAACGAGTAGATTGCATTTAAATATTATACTTAAACCGGATGTATAAATGTAGTTAGAAATTATTAAATAAACAAATTATCAGATTATATCCTACACATGAAAATAGTGCAAATAAATAAATAAAATCCACGCAAATAACACTGGCACCCAACAATCTAAACGCAGCATTTTAATGTCTCGTTACGTATTTCAAAGGTTAATCATAAAATATTGCATATTAAATGGCACTTGTTAAATCAATTTAATAAAAACAATTCCTTCACATGCATCTTTAACATCTATATGGAACATAATTTATTTAGAAATAAACAATTATTTTTATTAAAATGAATGGTACTATCATTTATTTCTTAATTGAAAGAAAAACGAACGTGGCGGAGATGTTTAAAAATGTAAACTTCCTTGTATATAATATTTTCAATGATTTTGAAAAGAAAATGAAGATATAAGGGAATAAACTGTTTTTTCCTCCTATAATATCTAAGTTAAAGATTTTAATTTAAGGATATAAATTTTCCAAGTTAAAATCTTGTTACTAATGCATTAGCAATTAAAAGATTCTACAACGCGAAGCACATCTGATTGGCTAAATGCAGCCAGGTTCATAGCTAATCAAATGCTACAGTACAACTCATAATTTATTCTTGTTTGTGGTGCTTCCGGTTTATATTTCTGTTTTTATCATATCTACATAAGAATATCTAATAAGAAGGAAAGAAAATCACTTCCGTGTACATTAGATGTAGCCTTTTAAAATTCATTCTTTTTCCCGCTATTTTCCGTTGACATCGAAAAAAAAATGTAATTGATATTGTATTTTATGTATTCTCTATATTATTATTTGTTTTCTTTCATTGACTTTACGTGTTTTCTTTCTCGAGAAGATACAAATTCATGAAAGGCGCACGTATTCAAAAACATACACAAAACCATTTAACAACAGTTGCTAGTATATTACTGTAGTATAAAAGTAAATATTCATTCGGATACATGGCACTATGTTGATTTAATGAGTATTTTAGTACTTGATTTGATATTTTTAGTAACCTCATTATCAACATCAGCAGCAGTTTCGCAGCAGCCCCATTGTGGGCAATTATATTTTAGATATATTTTTAGATACTGCTTATATTCTGCTTACTGGTAGATTTCTAGACAAGAGATGTTTTTCTTTTTAAGGGGTGGGGTTGTCAGTCGGACGCCCAACGCTCGGCAGTCATATTAGACCAGGACCTACGGTTTAAAGTGGATTCCGAACCACTACTAACATCTATGGCACCGCCGGGGCCTCGAACCCTGTGGCACCGAGGGCCAGAGAGCTAGTCACCAGACCATCAGGCCCCTTTAGTAACCTCGCGCATGAAAAATTAGTCAAATGATTTCTATTTGCCAATTTTTAATATTCATTGTAGAAAATGTTTGTTTATAAATATATGTCAATCCAAGCAAGCTGGAGCATCTTAATATTTTCATAGTATATCTAGAAAAATCACTTTCGAAAAGCTGATTTTCTCGTCAGTATTTATTAAAAACAATGCATTTCGAAAGAATGCATTTATATAAGATTTATAGCATGTGATACATATTTATAGCATACAGATAGTTATCATTACATTTTTACAGCATTTAATTATTATTACAGTTTTACTACATGCAATTATTAGTACGGTTTTACTACATTCAATTATTATTACGGTTTTATTATTATTTTATAATAATTTACCTTATATTTTTACTAAATGTAATCTTATGTGTCCTACACGTAATTATTGTTCAACTTAACAGTGCTAAAACACAAATCAGAGGGTTTGTTTAAAATGTGTTACGAGCACTATACTTTGAGCAAAATCGGTCGATTTAATTCAATCTGGTTATTTAAATTTGAATTCAGCAAAAAAAAAAAAAAAAAAAAACGATTGTACCTTTTCATTTCAAAAATGTTTAGTTTTACAAAACTGGTTTTAGATAATTATTATAAGGACTTGAAATAGCATTTAAAACATTTTTACTTAAAAAGAGAAAATAAATTTATGTACTTTTAGGTCAATTTATTTCCTATCGTAATTTTCCGTGCAAACCTTTGAAAAAAAAAAAAAAGATTCTTTCAACATTGCATTGTTCTCGAATCTTTTTTTTTTTTGCTGAAATTTCATTTCATATCCAAATTAATTTACATTCTCCTTTTATCAACAAATTTATTTAGAGGAAAGATTTAGAGGTTTGTTTTCACTAAGTTAGGATAATAATGAAAGAATGAGTTTAACTCTTTTTTAAAACAAGTAATATAAAAAAAAAATTTTTTTCAAGTCAGTTCCTATTTTTTTTTTCACTCTATTGCAGAAAGTCCTTTATAAATCATTTTCATTTCATTTTTTAAAATTTATCTGGCGTCATCTATGGGTAGATATATGCAATTTAAATCTAAAAAAAACTAAAATTAATTAATTTAATTTAATGAGTGAATTAATATTTGAAAAACTGCATTAACATCCAGTGTCATCCATTACAAGTTCAAAAATGTATTTGAACTCGAGTGGATGAATGAAAAGTATTTTATTTACGATTGGAAATTTGAACAAGATATATAGGGAGAGTATGAGCTAATAGAAGGAATTGAAAAAGGACAGCACTGAATTTAAACAAAATGTGACAGGAATTTCTATTTTATAATTCAGATTAAAATTTAAGATTCATATATATATTCTTATAGATTTATTTATATTATAATAGCCCTTCATTATATTATTAACCTTTCGAAACACGTAAAAAAGATACACTATTTTGAAAGAGACGTATCACAAGTGTCTTTATCTGGGTTGTATGGTTTTTTACCTTAAAAAGGGGAATTAATGAGATAGGAAATATATCTAATTTGTAATATAATGAGAGACGCTGATGTATTTGAAAGAAAATATTTAAAAAATTATGTCAATGCTTTTTTCTTTAGGCCCTTCTGGATATTAGATTTCTATATTCTTTTTTTTTTTTTTTAATATTTTATGTAATTTTTAAAATAAAAATTTATATATAAACGTTCGTGGAAAAACAATGTTTATTAGAGTCGTGTTTCAATTTATAGAATCATGTCAATCTAAACCAATCTTCTGTATTCCAAAAATACCTGTTATAGGGTTTCATAAGTTTAAAAATTGTTTATTAATCTGTAAATACGAAGAAAATTAAGGAATCGTAATTACATGAATCAAAGTGTTAAATCAAAAGTGTGAATCCTTTGTATCTCTCATTAAGTTTGCCTGTTTTTATTTAAATACTCAACTTAAATCAAGTTTTAACTAATAATATTCGACTTAAACCAATCTTAAATACTGACTTAAATCAATCGTAAATACTCAACTTAAATAAATCTTAAATACTCAAATTAAATAAATCTTAAATACTCAAATTAAATAAATCTTAAATACTCAAATTAAAATAAATCTTAAATACTCAAATTAAATAAATCTTAAATACTGAAATTAAAATAAATCTTAAATACTCAACTTAAATCATTCGTAAATACTCAACTTAAATCAATCGTAAATACTCAACTCAAATCCATCGTAAATACTCAACTTAAATCAATCTTAAATACTCAATTTATATCAATCGTAAATACTCAGCTTAAATCAAGTCAATTTTGTGAATTGCTATAATCATTTAAATTTTATAAAAAAATCATATTTTTTTAACCCTAACATGCCCAAATGCGCTTTGCAACTCGGTGCTAAAATACGCAGTGCATACTTTTGAATTGGGGAAAGTTAGTTGAATGGGCAGATACAAAAACTGCAATTTTGTGAACTGAAAGAATTAAAATCCTTTGCGAAGTAAAAAAGAACTCGCGGCCTTTTGTAGATTGTATCATGAAGATCCCATTCACAAGCTTCCTTTTTTGGAACTTGACCCTCCTCATCATGAAATGATAAAACAAATTATGAATTTCTCCACTGTCAGAAATCTACTATCCAGATATATTAATAAATTAGGTTGAGTTGCATTTCGTCGAAAATGATAAATAACGGCCTTTAATATTAATTAACGAGAGTGTTGGTTTTGGATTTCTCCCCAAATTAGCTTACGAAAAAAATAGTCGTTATGCAAAACCTGGAGAAAAGATTTCTTTCAACTTTTTCTAATGTTTTTTTTGTGAAAACTGTGATAGACTAGTAAAAAACTTTACAAGTGCTCTAGATGTATAGAATAGCAAATCAGATGAAATGATACTCCTATTGATACACTTCCTAGTGATTTTAAACTGAGACATTATTCTATATTTAAAACATCGCTTTGAAACTTTACAGTCACGTACAATATAAATATTTCAAAGCTATAAAAATATTCAATTTTAATTTTTGCTCTATAAATTTGCTATCAGTAGTGCTATGTTTAATTCTTGAGTTATTAAGTTTCTAAGATTTCTAAGTATCCATGATTAAAATGTTTAAATATATATATATGTTGATGAATCTCTTAGAATATTTCGTTAAGAAACCTTAAAAATTCTTTTATAATCACTATTAAAACATTAAAGTTAATAGAACGATACATAATGCTTTATACGCTTTGTTTTTAATACAACCAGTACTATTCAGAAATGAGTACAAAGATTTTCTACGTTTGAATAAAAATTCATACATATTAAATATATAAAAAAATTTAACTTGTTTATATTTATTCTAAATTTTTAATGTATTAAATCAAATACATACATTAAAAATTTAGAATAAATATAAACAAGTTAAATTTTTTTTATATATTTAATTTGTATGAATTTTTATTCAAACGTAGAAAATCTTTGTACTCATTTCTGAATAGTACTGGTTGTATTAAAAACAAAGCGTATAAAGCATTATGTATCGTTCTATTAACTTTTTAATGTTTTAATAGTGATTAGTATATATTTAAATATTAGTATATTAGTAAAAAGTATATTAGTATATTAGAATTTAAATATTAGTAAGTATTAAAAATTAGTATATATTTAATTACAGTTACAAATTCATAACCAATAAAGATAAAGTTTAGATATATTAAGCAATATCTTTGTGTAAAATGAAACTCTAGAATTTATGAAAAGTACTATTAACTGTTCTAATATTTAAGTGTTTTTACTCCGTGATCGAAGTCCTTTAAATTAAAAATATCCGAAAAGGCTTATAAATATTATTTTAAAAGAACAACATAAGGGGATATTTTTTCATGTCTCAGTACTTCGCATCTCACATGAGAGCAAGACGACTATTAATTACAAACACCTAAATTAATTTAAATTACATTTCAATAAAATATATTTTGAGGCCAACATTTAAGTTATTGGGAAGATTTTCATGGAATATTATTACAGTTATATATCTATCTATTTATATATGAGAGGGTGTGATATAATCTTTATATATGGCATATAAAAGAAAAGTCTATCTTTTTCGTAATATCTTATCAGACAACATGTCGTCAGTTAGGCGGGGATATACAGTAATTAATTACAAACAAAGTGAGAAAATCTCTTTGCAAATGTCAGAATCGAATTAATTGATAACAGACACTTTATTTAATCAGTTTAAAATATTGCACTCAGTTTTGTACCGGTTATTGACAGAGAATTTGGCAAGCACCGTTTGATTGAAAGCCTTAAATTGGCTCAAGTGTGTTTCACTAGGATAAAATTATACCTCTGATTTTCCTCTAGTCTCCTCGTAACATGATTTACTAAAATATTATATATTCTTCATTTATCGTAAAAGTGTTCACTTTCAGAACAATTATCTGCGAACTCGTATATTACTACTACTACACCTACTACTGAGTTGCCCATTTATAGCCTGGGAATGAAGTGGGTGAGAAGAAAACTGGTTAGTCTCTGTGACGCTCTACGGTCCTATGAGACCGGGACCTCCGACTTAAAGTGGATTCCGAACCACTACAAACATCCATGGTACCACCGGGAATCGAACCCGATACCTGTGGTACCGAGAGCCACTCGGCCATCATGCCTCCGTTCTCGTATATTAGCCGACAGAATAAGTGTTCCTCAGTCGGATTATTGCTTGAATGTCTTTCTAGTGTGTTCCCCAATGAGACAAAAATGTTGGGAGGACAAAAAATGAGTCATACAAATATTCGACTATAATACTATGGATACACAGATAATTTTATTTGAACTTGCAAGGATTCACAGTAGTTCAAATATCAAAATCCAACGCATATTTAAAAATTATTTTAAATGGATGTACAAGAAAATGGATTTCTCTTCAGATTATGATGAGTTTTATGAATAGAAGAAACACTGTAGAGATTATTCTATTCTTGTCATATTTTATCTTTTCATTTCTGCATGATTTATCTTACTCATTATTTATGTATTTTCCTGTATGCATCCACTAAATCTTTCCTTTTATTGTAATTTTATTCTTGATGCATGAAATCAGTATCTAAAATTCGGATAGCTCGTATGACTGATAAATATATATGTTATATTTTAATACGATACATCAAAAATAAATTCAGTGTAATATTTTAATTAATATAATATCAGTATAATATTTAGAGAGTGTTACTTGGAAGGTACTACTTGTATTTTCTTCCCAAACTACTTAAATAATTCGTTTTTATGGTGTGTGTGTGTGTGTGTATCGCATAAATCAATTATAAACAAAATGATATATGTACAAGTTAAGTTTCATAATATTAATGAAAAAATTCATTCATTCATACTGAGATTTATTCACTCTAGCAATTTTTAAATAAAGAATCAGTACATACCTTTTTGTGGTTACGGAAAGTAGAATTGTTCCAGTTGTTATGATGCAACTATAAAGAAAAAAATAATAATTAGAAATTCAAATATAACCTACTAATAAGAAATATGAATTCAGATTATATTTTGCAAATATTCACTGGCGAATTAATTTATTTATAATTCTGGAGTTTGATTTCTGGAATAAACATTAAATTTTATTTAATTCCTACTATTGACTGCTTAAAATGTACATAAATTAATAGGAAGATTTATAAATGCAACTTCTCAATAAGAAATAAATGCAAATGTAAATGTATGTATTACTAAATAGGAAAATTTTAATAATATATTTATTAGATAAAGTGTTGTTTAAGCCAACGGTTCAGGCCATACCATGCTGAATATACCGGTTCTCGTTCGATCACCGAAGTCAAGCATCATTGGGCGAGGTCAGTACTTGGGTGGGTGACCACCTGGGAACACCGCGTGCCGTGGCATTCACACATTTGGGACCTGAATGGCCGAGTGTCTAGCGCTCTGGCGCTCAGTGCCACAGGTTTTGGTTCGAATCCCGGCGGAGCCATGGATGTTTGCAGTGGTTCGGAATCCACTTTAAGCTGTAGGTCCCGGTCTCCTATGACTGTAAGAGTGTCACGGGGCCAAAGTCAGACTTCTACCTACGGGTGCTCCATCACAACAGAAGCTGCTTCCTTACCCTTCAATCATGAGTACGTATGGGCTCGTGGGCTTGGCCAGCCAAGTGGGATAAGAAACAACAAACAAACAACAACAAGTGTTGTTTATTTTAATATCAAACAAAGTATGCTATTTGTTAAATTGCGTTATTGAATCTTACATAAAACAGCTGTGTTAACACATTTTGTAATGTAAAAATAAAAACTTAAGTTTGAATAGGAAGAAATGTGTTGATTATTTTAAACTGGATATTTCTCACTTTGGTTTCTCATTTGACTTTTACTTTTTAAGAAGTTGAAAACAGCAAATATTAAATTAAACTTTATAAAAACCTAATATATTAAAAATTTAATACAAAAAGTATATAAACTCTATACATTTAAATAAAAACAATTTTATAAACATCATTTTTTTCTGAATGAAAATTATATACATAAATGTAAATTTTAGTAAACTATACTATAAAATTGTATAATGAAATACTTTTAATTTTAATTTGTACATTATATGTATAATGATATTGTTATTATATGATAAATAATAATAATAATAATATAATAATAGATAATAATAAATACAACATATCATTATTATTATTACAATTACAATATAACATATTATATAACAAACAACAATAAACATTTAATGATTATTTTTGTTTGCCTTTTTTTGCATAAACACAATTAGTTTCGGAGACTAATAAAAATCATTCTTTGCAAAGAATGAAATTTTGATTTATTCAAAAAACCTGCCAAGTATTATAATGAAATATAATCGTGTAGCATGTAATCCAGCTAAATCTTCTAGCACACAGTAAACGTTTTTCGACAAAGAATAAAATTCTTGATTTATTTAAAAGTCTCTCCAATTCCTAATTTCCAACAAACGCAAAGAGCTTATAAATTATATAATCTGTTAAATTTGATATATTTCAATAACGTATCGTAAATCCAACAATGTCAAATATAATTATTAATTTTGTGCTTAACTAATGAAGGTCAATGTGAAATCCATTTTAATATAATTCTTTTCTAAATTGCAAAAATTTTGTACCTTCATTATTAATTAGTTATAGAAGTGATTTTAATTTGTAAATACGAAAAAAAAAATGTTATTTTGATGATGATATTATCAAAATAACATTTTTATTACATTATTTTTACAAAATAACTTTTTTATTGATGCTATTTGTTGCCATTTTTCTGATGTCATGAAACACTATGAATTGTGCTTCACTAATGAATGCCAATGTGAATTCCATTTTAATATAATTTTTTTTTAATGACAAACATTTGTATCTTCATTGTTAAATAGTAATAGAATTGATTTTAATTTGTAAATACGAAATAACTCTTTTTTGTTGATGTTATTTGTTGTCATTTTTCTGATATCATGAATGTGCTATGAATTCTTGTGCTGAACTAATCAATGTCAATGTAAATTCCATTTTAATATAATTTTTTTTAAATAACAAACATTTGTATCTTCATTGTTAGATAATTATAGAATTGATTTTACTTTTCTAAGCTGTTAATTTCAATATATATGCAGTATTTCAATAACGTATCGCAAATCGAACAATATCAAATAAAATTATTGATTTCGTGCTGAACTAATCAATGTCAATGTAAATTCCATTTTAATATAATTTTTTTAAATGACAAACATTTGTATCGTCATTGTTAAATAATTATAGTATATGTTTTTAATTTATAAATACGAAAAACGGCTTATTTATTGATGTTATTTGTTGTCCTTTTTCTGATCATGAATTGAAAACAACAACAACACTAATACTAATAGATCGTAATTAACGAACGCAATTCAATGAAAACCTTCAGCGCCGAATTTTAATATGCATGTTATTGCCAGTGATAATGAGCGGTGGAAAATACACGATTACAAACTGCTCTGGTAACGATGGCGTTATATAAGAAGTCTTGACTTATTAACACACTTTTGAGAAACGCTCATATATTTTATGGTCGTTAATCGAAATAAATGAGCCATAAGTTCAGAAGTAGGAGTCTTACAGCTGATTACCATCGTGGATTAGGAATGTTACGATTGCAATAACTGTCCTCAGCTATTGCAGTCCTCACTGTTCGTGAATAACAAAAAAGCGAGAAACTATTTACTTATTTTTCTTACCATAATATATTTATGCAGGTCGTACACGTGTTATTTGAGCATTTTAAAATACCCTTGAAATTCTAATTGCGAAAAGGCCTTCTGTCAAAAAAAGGTTTCAAATATCTCGTTAATCCGAGAGGAAAAAAAAATAAGTATTCGATAGATTACTTAAAATCAGTGGGATTTTGGGGATTTTTAAAGCAGGAGGTAGGATCAGCGGAATTTTTAAATATTTTCACAAAAGCAGTTTAGTTTCTTTCTGAATTTAATTGTATGAGGAAAATTTTCAATACGAAGCATATGTTATATTCAGGGCCTGATTTAGATGAAAAGAAGCCCTAGGCTATTCCCCTTATGAAGCCCTTTCACCTCCCTTTTTAAATTTGTAAATTACATGAGGGATAATAAAATACATCACTACTGTGATATATATATCAATATGCTAAATGAAACATGTTGTGATGGGTACTAATCTTTATAAAAAATGTGGGACGGATAATAAATAAAAACAACAACAATTGAATGTAGGCAATGAATGTAGGAATTGAATGTAACAATTTGAATGTAGGCCCCCTTTGATCTTGGGGCCCTAGGCTGAAGCCTAGTTTGCCTACAGGAAAATCCGACCCTGGTTATATTACATTCATAAAACTGAATAGCAATTCTTGAATTTGAACGTTTCCTTGAGTTCTTGATTTAAGAGTTTTTAATTTATTTTTAGTTTGTCACACACTATTTTCTGCTAACGCTTTGCAATATTATGAATAATATACTTCAAAATCAAATTTAATGCAGTTTCGTTAAATGGCGGTGGAATTAAAATGAGTAAAAGAATGAACAAAAAAAAAAATTAGTGTAAGTAAATGAGTGATTTGGAAAAGAGGTTTTCGAGCATAATATATTTCACAACACTATCATCCAAATATGGACTAATAATAATTGAATGTTTTATATATTAGAATGGTGGATTTCCAAAATGCTTTTTCGTTGTACTTACTAATATGTTATATTCTTGCCTTAGTAAAAGAAGTAATTATTCTTTGGGTTGATTACAAACTCAACATTTTTGTAATTAAACAATTTTGGAGTTTACAAAAATAAAATATAGTTTGCATTACACTATAAAATGCGTATATGCATCTACAAGGCTTTAAATTTGTTTTTAAAATGTGCACATGTTAATCAGGAGATTAAATTCTTATTGTAAAATTCATATTAACCAAGACAGATTTAAAATGTAGACATTTACATTTCAATTTACCATTACTAAGTAAATATATTCAAAGCCATTAGGTTAAAATATTTCATATGTATTGGTTGATATATATATTTAATTCTACAAGCATTCTAACAGCTAACAAACTAAAATGAAATGATTCCTTTTTGCACATTTTTGCAAAAGCATAGAAAGATTTAAAATTTCTTATTTCAGTGCTACAATACAAACAAAAAATCCTTCTCAATCATGTACTAGTATTGCTTCATCCTACGTTTAAAAACATATTCTTATTCATACTTAAATCTCAATCTAATAATTGTTCAAAGCTTTACGGATAATAAATTTTAAGCTATGCCTAAATCGATATTAAGGGGAATAGAAATATTCCTTTTAATATACTTTAGAAGAATAAGCTATTCAAAACAAACATGCAATTTAAAATTTTAAACTTCTAAACTGTTTGTTTCCCTTAATATCCTACTCTATTCAACTTTCTGAAAAAACAAATTTCCAAATGTACAAATATTTTTCTAATAGGTTGGCAAAAAATAATTTTGATCGTAAGTCATGATAGGAATCCTTATTATGTCTCTTATATAATTACAATTTGTTAATGTGTGATTTCAATCAGAACAAACACGCCATTTATAGGCACGCTGTAAAGCTTCCCATGCATAAAGCTTAATCCTCATTAATACAGCATTCCAAGGTTATATGAGCAGTAATGACGCTAATAAAAAATTTTAAATGTAATATGGAATCAATTCATATTCGTCACATCAACAGACGTGTTGAGTAAACAAATCACAATAAATTTAAGGTTAAGTGCTGCAATTTTTAAAATTTTGCGCAACAGACAATCTACTAAACACCTTAATCTAAACATAAACTTCATAATCATAAAACACAAAAATTATTGTTCCGGTTCATTATTCACCTCAATGGCAAAATTTAATTTTTTTCAGCTTGCATTTTACATTCATAATTGATATATCACTTCCATAAAACATCTATTTTTGAAAAATGAAATATTTTAAGCATTTCAAGATCAAGACTTATTATCATGTGTGAATATGATGTTGTCGTGTTTAGGGGTTCGTGGAGCAATCCAAAAAGTGCAGCACGCAAATAACAAAAAGTCCATTCCAAATTTGCAAATTTTGGCAAAAAAAAAAAAATGGTAGTTTGGGCCCCTTAACTCTTGAAATGATTCATGAATAACGTTAATTCTCAGGAATTTTCTAGAGAATTAGGCTTTTGCTTGAATTGTTTTGTAGTATGGTTTTGAAGCACTTTTCACGTTTTGGTTTGGGATTTTAAACATTTTTATATGCAATGCCTATAAGTACTCGTAGTTCGTTTATCCATTCCTTCTTCTTGAAGTTTCATATTTATCACTTTTGGCATTTTACCATGCCTATTGAGCTGTGTAATGCTTCTTATTGTATTTGGAACAGAATTGAAATACTTCATTTTCACTTATGCCTAGAATTTTCAAAATTTGATATATTCTTTTGGCTATTCAATGTGATAATGTTTCTTGTAGAATTGGGATTACTTTCTTTATTGGGAATACATTATTCTTCATTTACAACTAAAATTTCAAACTATGATATGCTCTTTTGACTATTGAATGTTATAGTGTTTCTTGTAGAATTTGAAACACTTTATTCTTCATTTACGACTACATGTATCTTACTTTTGTACATTCTTTTAGAGATTTTTGAACAATTCGTTCTTCATGAAGTTTTTGATCTATTGAGCATTGCTATATTCATGTGGCTATTGAATTTGGCCACTCTTCTAGTATTCAATCAATTGCTTCATATATCTCGTGCATTTTTAAACATTGGCATAGTCCTGAGTTTATTCATCCGTTCTCGTTTTAAAACTTTGTTTTATTCCGAAACCCCTCTTAATGTACAAAATGCAATACAAGTTCTGACTTGATTCTGTATTAATTAAATAACAACGCTATTTAAAATGTTACCTTCGTTTGTCTTCATTTCATGCATGCAAACAGAAAAAAAACGAAATTAAATAAAATGCTTCGAATTTCAAACAGCGTGTACATTTTCTTTAAAAATTACTGAAGGTTGTAGAGGTGGAAAAACTTTTAACTTTCCGTTAACAGTGTTAACTGTTAATGCTAACATAAATGAACAGTTCCTTTTAACCGTTAAAGTTAACGCCCTTTAATGTTGCAATGTGGGAATACGTTTTGATCATGAATACCATACCAACAGGCCTCGTTACTTTGAATTTTAACTTAAATTATATTGAGTGGAGAAATGTTACGCTTTAGTGTTGTATTTTCTGTATCCAACAATTGCATTGATTTCTTTTTTTCATCTACAGAAAATTAAATTTTCTTATTCAATATACAATATAAATACTAAAGAATAAACAAATTAAATAATTAAATAAATGCATTTTCATTTTGTTTCCTTTCTTAAAACTTTATATTCAAAACTATATTATTTTATTAAAAGATTGTTGTCAGGAATTTCAAATCACAATGAATATGTTGATTAATTAAATAAAATAAAAAATATTTATATTTATAAAGATTATAGAAATTCTTTAAAAAAGTGTTTTTTGAATGTGGGAATTTTTACTATACTTAAAAATACATTTTTCACACACAATCCAACCTATCTCTAAGCGATTTGCAAGCTATTCCCTTTATTATATGTCTTTAATTTAATAATGCAAAATTAATGGATTTCCCATTTAAAAAAATAATACAAAATAAGTAAATAATAGCTATCAAGATATAAATATGTTTAATAAATAAGCTTTAAGTTTTTAAGTATGCTTTAAATATGCTAAATTTACATGGAGTTAAATAATAACGCAGCTACGAGTGTGAGTGTTGAATTTAACTGGAGTTAAATTTAAAGCAATTTTGTATGATACACTAATCAACCTTCCGCTATGGAAAAGTGGCTTTTTTTTAGCCGGCTTTAAAATCAATAGTTAATAATCAAATCATTTCTATCGGAAGAATTGAATAAAAAAGCGCTAAAATTCGTCCTACTCAGAACACCATCTAGTTGCTCATTACTGTTAAAAGTAACCGTCAATTCTTGGTTGCGTCAACTGCAGTTGACTGCTAATGCCTATCAACGCAGTTAAATTAATAGTTACGTTAACTTATTCTGATACCATTTATTAATTGATGCTTAACTCATTAATATAATTTTTTATATTTTTTATTATGTTGAGGTTTTAGGATATTCGTATCCGTAATCGTAATTTTATTATCGCGCTTGAACTTGTCGCTATTTTTCCTGGTTTAGATTTGTTAAATATTCGCCGAAATAGTAAAGTTCACATAAATGGCACCAACCGATGAACTGGCAAAGAGAACAGAAAATTGAATTATATTTTAGTGATATATTTTTTTTAATTAAATTTTTAATTTTGGAACAATATTTCTTAGTTTTAATGTATTTGAATCAAATGAGTGCAATGTAAATATTATTAACAAAATAATGAAAGTACGGAATTTCGACTTCAGGTCATTTTCAATTACATGTAGTATATAGTAAGCCCTAATGAGATTTCATAAACGGTTAGCTTTATTTGTTGTTTTATGAATGGTTAGCTAAGACAAAATTCGTGTTGTCGTACCCCCACAGTTACTCCGTAACAAGTACGTCCGTATCCGTAACAGATACGTTAATAGAGGAGATTTCTGCATAACGTTTTTTTTATCGTCCGGTATTATTTTCTTCCTATCGCGCATGCTCATAGGAAACATTATATAAACAATTTTCTATGAGCATGCGCGATAGGAAGAAAAATACCGGACGATAAAAAAACGTTATGCAGAAACTCTAATATTTGCACAAGCCTAGTTGAGTCTCCTATTAAGACGAAAGAAAGTCAATAATGAATGAATGTGGTAAGTACTTGAGCAAGAGCCTGATGATCCTGAGTCCCAGCCTGTCAATGAGGAAGCCCCAGATGAAGGCGCTGAAGCCCACGCAGAAGATACCTATCGTGTAGGCCAGGTTCAGAACCTTGTCCTGGGCCACGCATCCCACCTCGTGGGCCAGCCTTTATCTGCAACAAAAAATCAATGAAACAAATGAGCTCCACATTCAATAAGCACATATTTCTACCATACATTGTACATTAAAAATTACTCCCCATTTAAATACCAAGAAATAATAACAATTAAACATTATACATTTGAAACCAACATTATGCATTTTAAATTAAATTAAATTTAATTTTTAATTTTTTAATTTAATTTAATTTTTCAATCAACCTTATACATTTCAATACCAAGCAATTAATGAGAGCTAGAGTAAACGTTACAGAAAATGTGACCAATAATTCAAAAGAAAGTGACTTTTGGTAGATTGTGATATTTAATTTTTGTGAAATGTAGAAGCATAGCTCAAATAGTGCAACTAGTTTGCTGATTCTTAAATGGAAAATTTATTCTCGTCATAGAGTATTAACATAATAGAGCGCACCACAGGTTTGTAGCAAATATATTTCTCACGTGATCAGGCAACTCGCGTGATTTTTGCTTTCTAATTTAACATATGCGACGATAGCTTGGCGATTTTTGGCAACATTCTTTACAGTCAGCTATCACTACTCAGCTGTTACTACTCTATGTTAAAGAACTACTACCATCTATAAATGAAATAGTTCATTTTTTTAGCTGTCAACAAATGTAAATTTAATTTTTATAAATATTTGGTGTTTATATTCCACTCTTACATTTTCCTCCAAAATGATGAAATAAAATATTCATTTATATGAACTTTTTGTCATGCTTTATTACATTTCACACAAAATGATCAGAAATCGAAACAAAACAACATTTCTATAACGTATATCAATCTTGAGTGCAATAAATGTGTGACTCGAAGAGAAGAATACATCGGAATGTTCAGAATCGCTTTGTAACAAGCGTTTTCTAAGTAAATGCACGCGTAATGGGGCGATGCAGTGCCAACTCTAGTAAGTCTGTTTGTCCCAACTTTCTGTTCCTTTAGAATATTGGGACGCGCTCTATTTTATGACTACACTGTGATTCTCATTGGTACAGAAGCACAGCATAAGCAACGTCTCCTTATCCATTTAAAGAAGACACAAACTTTTATTAGCCAATTAATGGGCTCTTTTGAAAGGTGAGTTTAAAGTTTAAAATAATATTTTTAACAATTATTGTAAGGTAACCTCGGGGCTGTTTTAAATTTTCTTCTTTCTTCTATGGTGTTATTTAAAGAAACTAAGTAAAATTGATGCGACGTCGTTCAATTTTGAAATATCATGATTGTGTTGGCTAGAGCGATACATCTGTTTAATTAAAAATTAATTCATTAATTAATTAGTAACTTCCCTATTCCAATTCCTTAAAATAAGTCAACTTTTCATGAACTAGATCACATGTACAAAGAATATCACAATTTTATTTTAAATGATTTACAAAAACATAAATTTAAGCTCTATAATTTTTTCCCTCGGTATCACACAATTGAAAACTTTTACTTTTTACTTTTCTACTTTTAGTTCCACTATTATATAACTAGGCTTGAAGAAATGGTAATGCATTTAACATTAAAATTGAAAACTATAAGCCAGAGTAATCAATAATTAAGATTAACAGCATTTCAACTACTCAATTCTAAACTGAAAATACTTTTATATATTTATTTGTATTTGCATTTTATGCGTCAAATGTTTATAGTAGAACAAATACTATAAACATTAGTATAAATATAGTAACTTTGTAATAAATTCGGATAAAAATAACGAACTCTTTTTTACTACAAATCTCTAAACAATTTAAATGTATACTTCCGTGCAATTAAGAAATAAAGTTGAAAAGGAGCAAGAACACTATCTTTTTTAACCCAGAAATCAATAAACTTCACTTTCAAAAAACAAACATTGAATGAACATGAATAACACGAAAGATGCAGCAGAAAATAGAGTTAATAAAGATGGGGATTAATATTCATAGAATAAAGATTTATTTGAAAATACTTTTTTTATTAACATAAAAGAGTTGTAGGGTCCGTAACCTATCTTCAAGCTAAACGTGCCCCCTGGGTGGTGCTCAGTGAATAACATCGGCGCAACCCTTGCTTATGGCATAAAGATTAACTGTCTCTGTATTGCCAGCTGCATTAGAACAACAAAAAGAATTAAGTATTGTTAATAAATTTAATTTTATTAAAATCGATGTTCCACATGCAAATCTATCTTTTATGAAATAATTAGTTTATTTTTCTTGTTTGAAATAAATAAGTGAACGATTGAGATCAGGAATACCGGAGTTATCTAATTATTTCGTGTGTTGACCTTGTGTGACTTAGTACCGCACTTTCATATCTCACAGACCTTGAGGTCCACTGAAAGGCCTATCATCAAATGTTTTAAATCAGATAACACGTAAACTAACCTTTTATGGCATTGCTAAAACTTGTTGTTGGCGAATAAAGAATACTTTGAAAGAAATAAACTTCAAAAGCCTTATCTTTTTTTCCCAGGTTTATTTTTAAACGATTGAAAAAGAACAAAAAAAAAATAAATCATTTATATAATAACCCAACTTTTCTTTAAAAATCACAATAAACAGACTTCGGAAACATCTGAAATGAAGTGCTTTTGTTTTAATAGTTTCAAAATGTCGTTGGATCATAGACAAAATAATTTAAGTACCATTGACACATAAACATTTTTTCGCTGCATTTATTTCATAAGCATAAAAAAAAATATTTATTTATTTTCATCCAATAATGAAAATCTCAATTACTTTCCCTTTATGCTATATTTTGAGAAAATTTTCATAATCAGTAACATAAATTTCTTAAATTTGATGGTTAATAATAAAAATAAAATATAGAAAAATTATTCAGAACTCAATTTTTTTTATTTATATAATCGGGTTTCAAGAAGCGCATAAAAATATAGGAATAATTTTTTAAATAGAATTTTAGGGTTCATATTTATCAATTAGGCTTACGATTTAAAAAAATTGTTTCAAATTTCTCGAAGAATAGATTTCGAAAAAGTAAAATTGTTCACATACTTTTATTTAAATTCATTAGCGATTTTCAGTATACATAAATCATATCAAAAAAAAAAAAAACAATCATATCCAAAAGTTTTTATACTTAATTACTATAATTGAATAAAAGTGTTAATTTCATAGAAATAAAAATTTTTATAAATGTAATTTCATAATAATCATTCAAGAATTATTTATGAATACGATGCTATTTAAAATTCGTTTCATGTTTATACATTTCTTGTAAATAATTAAAGTATTACATTTTTATTTAATTATAAAGATATCAAATAATGAAAAATACGAAACTTGTAACACGAGAACTTATTTTTACATAGTTAATAATTGTTACTAAATGTAATTCATTTCATACATGATTAGAACTGGTGAATTGTAATTGTTAAAAGGTGAATTGTAAAGTTCTAATACTTAATAGAGGGAATTCCATATAAAAAGGATTTTAAAAATTTATTAATAATTAATTTTTTTGTAGAAAATTATAATTTTTTTTTATCGAGATTTAAGTTAAAAGTTTCTTAAAATATCTAACTGCAACTTGAACAATTTCGAGATACAAACAAAAAGATTTTGCTTATAAAAATTCATTGCCAATTCTTTATAAATATTTTATTACATTAATAGAATTATAATTCTCAAAAAATTCCACAGTTACAGGGCTAATCATTTTTCATATAAAGTCCGTGAGGTTTGGATCGATTAAAACGTAGAGTTGGTTCCTGTCTACTATCCCTTCATCTCATTTAAAGCCAATTGATAGCCAATTTAAAGCCAAAGAATATATATTCTAATAACTGCATTTTTCTGGTTTTCGAAATGTAGCGTAAATTTAAAAACTATGTATAACCTCCCGTACCCCACCCACTACAGTTCTTCTGGGTTAAACTAAATCTTCTAAAATTCTGCCTTATGACATATATATCTGGTATTGACAAAATGGTAAAAATTAATGATTACTTGTACGAAAATTGATAAAAATTAAATTTTTAGTATATACATTTCAATCTCAACTTTTTTTTTTTTTTTTAATATACTGGATATTTAATTAAAACTACAAAAGTATTTTTGCTCTACACTTCAAGGCCGATGAAGTTCAGAAATAGGAGAATTATAAATAAAGAAAATAAAACCTTACAATTCAGATAATTATCTATTTTATTGAATCTTTCCTCACAGACTAAAAAAAAACCAAACACTTCGACCTCTACATTTAAGGTTTATCGCACAAATATGAATACTTCCATGAATACAAAATATCGTTCAATTCAATATCAAGTTATATAATTTTCTTTGTAGATACTATCATGGAATATAAGTTACTGTAGACAACTATTGCAATGATTCTTTTACTGATATGAATCATCTATTTTTGCAAACACAGACGATTGATATCAGTAAAAGAATCATTGCAAGCCAACAGAAAGCTTTGAAGCTTACTTTTCGCCGTATTTGTTCAAAGTTTTTTTTGTAAATTATAAAAAAAAAATAATGAATGTAACTTAAAATGATTAAATTTTTGGTATCATACCGGTCTCCCACATTTTGTTCTTCAAAGGTAAATTGTTTGAAGGTGACGTCGAACGGCCCGCCTAGTTTGGTCATTAACTATCCCCCCGTAATCAATGTATCTTTACGATATTGCCGCAGAAAAACCACTAAGAATGCAGGGAAATTTTGATTTTTGCGTCCAATCGTAAAGTTTATCCTTGTTTGAAATGAATACATGTGAAGGCGATCCTTGAAAACAAAGCCACAAATGAATAATTAATTTAATCGGGTCCATTAAAGTGCTTGCAAACGGAAGACGGTCAAATGAGGCCACACTGAAAAATCTCGACTGTGATACAAGTTATTTGAGGAAGGTCGCGCGGAAGGTTTGTTCAATAATTCATATTTCATTTTAAAATGTGTCACTGAGGAGACGACAAAAAACATGCAGAAAAAAAAAAGCGATCATGCAACCAAGGAGAAATAGGCATAACAAGTTCGAATTTGAATTGGTAAACAAATATACAAAGAAAAAGGCCAAACTTTTATGTTTTTATTACATAATTTATTTCAATTTAGCTAAAAATACTATCAAAAATTTATCAACGCATAATTTTTAATATTAGAAGTAAAGAAACCTGTAGTACCGAGCGCCAGAGCGCTAGTCACTCGGCCATCAGACCCCTATTGTGGAAATATTAATCGTTGTATAGCAATCATTTACACAGTTGAGTTATTAAAAACGAACAATTATTTTTTTAAAAATGTTCAATTAATCAAACAATTACCATTAAGAAACTAAATCTTTTTAACTATGCTCTAAAAGATTCAATAGCATTTTTACGAAGAGCACTGTGATTCGTAATGTTGATTTTTTTTTTTCTTTTACCTTAAAACAAAGAATCTGCTTGCTGTACCAATGACGAAATTGAAGTCAATAAGAAAACCAATTAATATTAAATTGAGAAATTTAATTCAAACAAAATGCTACTATGAAAACCGACTTCCAATTACACATTATAATATTTCATCACATCATTTATTAAGAATATACATGGAGAAAGTTAAGTAAAAGATTCTGCTACTTTTTATCAGTCTCAGTAATGTAAAATATTTATTTGTCGTTATTTCATTGTGTAGTAAAATTTTTCGTAATTTTGTGCATTAAAAATAATAACAATTCTTTCAGAATAATTTACAAACATTTAAAACATCGCGATCACTTAATAAATTGCAACATAATTTTTTTTTTTTTATACTATTATTTGCAAAAAAATAGACGTTACTTAGCTGAGCTTATTTTCCTTATTATGTTTTGTATTTTTAATCATTACTTGTCGTCTAATTCAAATAGGTTCTTGAAATACTTGCAAAAATTGCATTATTATGTTTGGAAGCTCTTCTTAATGTTCCATTACAAACGTCTTTTTTTGTTCAAGTCTTGTTAATTTAAATCTACATCTTGTTATAAATGGTGAACCGTGCATTCTATATACATGAAACAGAATGATGATTAGTTTGGGAAATAAAAAAATTAACAATGAATTTTAAAAAATAGGATTTTTGCAATAAATCTACCGAATATGTAAGAATTTCGCAAATGTTATAGTAATTTAAGTGCGCCACATTTTAATGTTTCTTTTCAGCAGAGAATTAAAATGCAGAGCATCGGTAAGCCAAGTTAACCCCTTCCTTGACCCATTTTGAATGTTTGTACATTTTCTTACTCAAAAGAGTTCTAGTAGTTCCGCTTTCTGATTGCTGAGAACAAATTGTAAAACCTTTTCTTTTTTCTTTTTCTTCTTAAATTATGCGATTTATTTAACGTGTTTTAAATGTAATCCTACAAAAAATATTTTTTAAAAATAATCACTTTGTCAGCAATATCCTTTAGTGAGTTTTTCCAGTAATATGTGTGCTTTTCAAAATATAAAGTTTAAATTCCCAAAAAAAAGAGAAATTTTGGAGATATTTGTTTCTTTTTAAGAATTTTTACATTTTATTTTATTCAATTTTATCTTAATTTGAGTCAGGAATCAAAACTAATTGAAATTTTGACTTTCTATCATAGTTCCAGTTTTTTAGAGTGGTAATAGGCACATTAAACGACACTAATGTAAAGTTACAAATTGTTTGCATTTAGCTTCATTTCTTGTAACGTACAAAAACATTTTTTAAAAATTACAACGATATATGATTATTATAAAAGCCTAAACCCTATTTTCTACTAAAAGTTAAACATTCAATTGTCATAAAATTGTCTTTTAAAATAATTTAAATTGTCGTAGTCAACTCGATTTCTATGAGTGGGGCATTGCAGTCACTGTTTTAAAAACGAATAGACTCAGGTGAGAAAAAAAGTTTTGTATCGACTTGCTGAATTTTCTATCAAGCCAACATATATGAAGTCGAAGTTACTTTATATTTTATAAGTCTCTTCCTAAAAGATTTCATTAAAAATTAAATAGTTCAAATAGGGATAGTCAATAAATAATAATAGTTCAAATAGTGATAGTGAATAAATAATAATGGTTCAAGTAGTTCAAATAGTAACAGCGAATAAATAATAATAGTTCAAATAGTTCAATAGTGAGAGTGAATAAATAATAATAGTTCAAATAGTGATAGTGAATAAATTATAATAGTTCAAATAGTGAATAAATTATAATAGTTCAAATAGTGAATAAATTATAATAGTTCAAATAGTAATTTCCAAAGGGCTATTGTGCAGTTAACACTGAATTGAAAATTATTCTATTTTACTTTATAATATTTTTCCTTTGAAAATAATATTCGATGAAAAAAATGTTTGGTATAAAAATTAATTCAGTGCTATTTAAATAATATTTTCATAACACTATTCATGGCATTTAGCTACTTGCACTGAACTGGGGGTGCCTCGGGCTACAGCCAAGCATGAGAGTTGCTTGGCAACGGTAATCAAACCGAACAAGATAAGGTTTCAAGGTAGATCACGAGGGATAGCATAACACATAATCATAGGTGTTAAAAACCACGCCTTGGGATAGTAGGAAGACTTGTCACCGGTTATGAATATTATGAATAACATTTTCCGTTCTCGCTTCAAAATTATTGGCTTTCAACGCGTGCTTTAGATAAAAACAAGTAATATAAAAAAAAAAATTAAGTCAATTCCTGCTTTTCTTTCACTATATTGCAGAAAATTCCTTTATAAATAATTTTCATTCATTTTTTTTAAGTTTATCTGGCGCCATCTATTGGTAGATACATACAACTTAAATCTAAAAAACCTACAATGAATGAATTAAATTTAATTATTGAAGGAATATTTGTAAAAAACTGTATTAACATCCAGTGTCATCCACTACAAGTTCAAAAAAATATATATTTGAACTTGTGTGGATGAATATAGAGTATTTTATGAACGATTGAAAATTTGAACGAGAGATATATAGGGAGAGTGTGAGCTAATAGAAGGGATTGAAAAAGGGCTCAATTTATGCTTTAGTGTGGCTATTAAAACCAAAATGGTTCTTTACAATGTTTCTTTGCCTACAGCATTTCCTACACAGTGACAAATTTTTCTTTTTGTATATAACAGAGAAATAGAGAATAGAAATAATGGTTTGTATACAAGGAACATTAAAAGATGAATATATAATCATCTTAAATATTTAATAAGATTAAATATATAAATTTTTTTGTTTTATTAAACAATTTATTCATAGAATGGTATACATTTAATCGAAGGAATAATACATTTAGAAGAGAAAATGAAATGATATGTTTGTTTTAAGGAACAAATATAACACTGTAAGTAATATTTACACATAAGTGAATTTCAAATAAAGTTTTTAAAATTCTAAACTTATTAGTAAATTTCTGAAGTACAGACGTCAATAAATTCCAACGATGATTCAAAAATATTAATCAAAAGTATAAGTTAATGTTCATGAAAAGTGTGGTAACATTTTTCAGAAAACGGATTCAGACATTACACATCAATAAAAATCCTTTAAAATAAAGCGTTCTAAAAGAGTAATATTCAAAAGCACAATAAAAAAAATTCACTCTCAAATAAAAAAGATTAAGTATCACTTGTGATGGTTAAGATTAAGTGCCCTTGTAAAAATCAATAAAATAAAAATAATAAATAAATAATAAAATTTACGATATCAGATTTATATTTTGGAAACATGCTATCATTCAAAATGAGTACTCTTTTATATTAATAATACACTTTAAAATCTGTAGTAATCTTTTAACTGTTATTGATATATTTAAGAGTATCCAAGTTAAATACATGGAAAAATGAATAGAGAATGCTATAATAATATAATGGAATAATAATAATGCATTAAATACGACTTATAGTGAAAGCGTATTGAAAAAAATATATGCATTAATAAGTTGTTGTTTTTTAACAAAATTGAAGGTTTGTTACGATATGTGAAAATTACTATTAGTGATAAATGTTGTAGTTTTAATTCTTTTCCAAAGCAATTCGAAAAATCAAAAAAAAAAAAAATTATACTCATGCAATGCTATCATACATGATTTCAATCCTATTCCTATTGAATTCAGTAAACAATCAAATGTGTATTTAGTTTAATTTTCAATGATATTCTTTTTGCTTATGATTTGATTCTTACTATTTATTTATTGTGTTTTAGACAATAATTAAAAATACTAACAATATGCTTTGTGAAGGAAATTATTATTCAAAAAGAAAATTTTTTTATTATACAAACAATTCAATGTATTCCGAAACTGCATATTTTAAAGTTTCATCTATACTGTAGATTGAGAGATTTTTACTTAAATAAAATGTTAGAAAATAATGCAATTTGTTCAAAAAGAAAATAGGTACTAATTTTTTTTTCAATTGTCTTTAAAATAGACATTACTGCGCATGTCACTTATTAATCTTCCTGTTTATAGTATGCTTTTCGTCAATTTGCATACTCTTAATCTGAAGACAATACTGATTTGTTTTTTAATTTCGAAACAATTATTCATTGCCTAGAATTAAATAGAATAAAAATTACAAAAAAAAAAAAACTTATCTTTTAAATTTTAAAACGCTTCATTTTTTATTCGATATAGAAAATATATGCAACTTCATAAAAAAATCAATAAATATCGATTTTAAGTCTTTAAGATATTTCTGTTATTTCTGCGTAAACTGGTCTATAAAAGTGTTTGGAAATAACATATAAAGTTCTGTTTGACGTATATAGTATTAAGATACCCAACTTCTGGTGCAAACTTTTGGTTTGAAAAGAAATTTTTAAAGAAAACGCAATTTTTTAAACTTACGCGACCCATTTCAGTGACGGCCAATGAATTAAAATTTCTGACTATTTGCGCAGTAAGAAGATAGATATTTATAAATTAATGCATTCTTGCAAAACTGATGGATTGATATTATTCTGATAGAATGTGTACTTTATTTAAGAGATTTATAAAAGTCCTGATTTCGTGCAGAACAAAAAAAATATTAATAAATAAACTATCCAACTTCTAAAGAACTTTTATTTCCTACATCAAACTGTAGCGATGTACTCCATAAGAATTCTAGCAGCCCAATAAACTTTAGCCTTGGTAAAAATGTCAGAGCTAAAAGTCATAAAATCAAGTGCAGTGCATGTTGTCAAATGTAAAATTTCCGTGGCTTCACCCGACGAGCACAGAGGACAGACCTCATGAGTAGCTACACCCTGGTGCAACTATAACTTCTAAGAACTTAAAGGAACTTTTAAGAACTAAGGATAAAAGAAGGTCTAGAGGTTAGAGATAGAATTTTATTTTGTTCAGAGGATCGTAAAGGTAAAAAAAGTTTGAGCACCGCTGTCTTTCGGGGATTTCGTATTAAACAACCTATAACAGAAATTCTCCTGTAAACTGTAAGTGAAAATTAATCTAACCATTAAAAGTATCGTATTATGAGTATTTTTAAAGTGCGCAAGCACAAATGAATTGAAACGTGTAAAATATATATTTAGATATATTCAAATATAAACTGATATTGAAATTTTTAAAAATAAATTTGAAAAAAATGCTGAAATCTGCTCGGGAAATTTCAACTTATCATGTGTGAACATTAGAGAACGGATGAATAAACTCAAGAATATGCCAATGTTTAATAAAGCACGAGATATATGAAGCAATTGACTGAATACAAGAATGGTCAAATTCAAATAGCCACATGATGTTGAATAGATCAAGAACTTCGTGAAGAATGAAGTGTTCAAAGAATCTCTAAAAGAATATACAAAAGTAAGATAAATGTCGTCGTAAATGAAGAATGAAGTATTCGAAATTCTACAAGAAACGTTATCACATTCAATATCCAAAAGAATGCATCAAAGTTTGAAAATTCTAATCGTAAATAAGGAATGAAGTATTCCAAATACAATAAGAAGCACTATACAGTTCAAAAGGCACCGGAGAATACCAAAAAGTGATAAATATGAAACTTCGTGAAGAAGGAATTGATCAATGCACTACGAGTACTTACAGCCATTGGATATGCAAATGTTTAAAATCCCAACCCAAAACATGAAAAGTGCTTCAAAACCATACAACAAAACACTTCAATCAAAAGTCAAATTCTCCAGAAAATTCCTTAAGACTAACGTTATTCATGAAGCATTTCAAGAGTTAAGGGGCCCAAAGTATCATTTTTCGCCAAAATTTGTAATGGAGTTTTATTTGTTTGGCCTTCATTTTCGAATTACGTCATGGACCCCTAACCAGCACAACATCATGTTCACACATGATAAAAAATTAATAAATAAAAAAAAATCCAACTTGTAAGGAATTTCTAAACTTGAGAAATTTCTAAGAACTAAGGATAAAAAAAAAAGATAGAATTTCATTTTGTTCAGAGGATCGTAAAGGTAAAAAGCACCGCTGTCTTTCGGGGATTTCGTATTAAACGACCTATAATCGAAGTTCTCCTATAAACTGTAAAAGAAAATCAATCTAGCCATTAAAAGTATCGTATTATGATTATTTTTAAAATGCACAAGCACAAATTAATGAAATGTGTAAAATATATATTCAGATATATTCAAATATAAACTGATATTTTTTTCCTAATGCAGCTGGTAAATACTTAGACCATTTACTTAGACATGACATTTTATGCCACAAGGGCTGCATCGAAGGACTGCATAAGCACTACCCAGGGGGCGCGGGTAGCATAAAGATAAAATACGGGCATGGAGTAACACTCTACTATACTGTTAGACCGGCACCTACGGTTTAAAGTGGATTCCGAATCACTACAAACATCCTTGGCACCACCAGGACTCTAACCCGAAACTGTGATACTGAGAGTTAGATTGGCCATTCGGCCATTCAGGCCACACCATGGGTAAAATATATATTCAGATATATTCAAATATACACTGATATTGAAATTAAAAAAATAATAAAATAAATGCTATAATTGTCGTTGTTAACAAATAAACAAATATGGTAATTCCGTGCGTTATGATCTAATGAAAAGAAAAAAATAATGGTTGGTTTGTAGCGCACTTATTTCAGCACATGGCGTTAGAGGTCAACTTCAACAGTTCAATTGATTGTGATCTACGGGCAAGCAACTCATCAATTTCAGAACACGTGTGATCAGCAGTGCAGCAAGCACAGTGATCGTATCTCACGCCCAGCTTGCTCTGTGGAGAAATGCGACATGGTTCATTTAAATCATCTCGCCGTCTTGAAAAAAATGAAGAAATCCACGTGAGTTACGACAAAGCCAGAACGACTCAGACTTTTTGCCTTTTTCCTTCTATTTCCGGGCATTTTTTCTCGCCTCACAATTAATGAATCTTAAAAAAAAAAAGGCTATTTCTGTGAAGTTCTATATTTCGCCTAATAGAACTTTCAAGATTTGAATTATATCCTTAAGAATTTAAGAATTTTTATTTTAAGAGTTATTATTCACACAATTAAGAATTTATTTTAAGAATTATTATTCACATAATTAAGAATTTGAGAATTATTATTCACATAATTAAGAATTTATTTTGAGAATTATTATTCACACAATTAAGAATTTATTTTAAGAATTATTATTCACACAATTAAGAATTTATTTTGAGAATTTATAGAAAATTTCAACTTTATTTGTAAAAGATTTTTCTACAATATAATGAAAAAAAAAGTAGGAATTGACTTAAAAATTTTTTTTTTATATTACTTGTTTTTTTTACTTCATTTCGATACTATAAAAGAAAGTTGCTACTTTCTGCCAAAAAAATATTTTTGATGAACTAATATTATCTTATAATTCAGAAATTACAGAAACGGATTATTCAGAAATCGCATAGAAAAAAAAATGAATTTATTGAAAATATTAATACCATAGTCATATACTCTTGTCCAGAAACAAAACAAAACTCTCAATATTTTATATATTTGCTAATTTATTATGAACTAGCAGGTATTACATAGAGATTAACTGTTTTATTTTAAGTAAAAATATTTAGAAAAATAAAGAGTGCAAGAAATGCATGATTTCTTGTAACTTAAAAACATAGCACCTAGAAATGTATTTTAGCTTTTGATTTAGTATCTACTCAAAACTCACAAGAAAATCCTTATTAGTTTATTTTTGTTAACGTGAAAATTAAAATTTTTGTAATGAAATTTAAGTATCATAACTGTGTTTTATGTATTACAATAATATATTTATATTTTAATTGCAATAATGCATCTAAATATTTATAAATGATTGCATTTCGATAAAGCTAATTAATGAATATTATTCTATTAGAATAGTATTATGGTTTTTTTTATTTAAGAGATTTATAAAAGCCCTGTATTCATGTAGGATAAAAAAATTACATATTTTATATATTGCATTATGTATTCAAATCAACAGTTTTATACATTACATTAGCATATTTAAAGCAATGTTTTATAACAATTTATACCTATTTAAGTCAATGTTTTATAACTTATGCCGATTTAAATCAAGGTTTTATAACTTACACCGATTTAAATCAAAGGTTTTGTAACATTTTATATCTATTTAAATCAATGTTTTATAGCATGTTTAAAATAAAAATAATGCCCGAATGCCTCTAAGATATTGGATATGATAGATTACAGATAAGAAACGCATTGAATATTTTTCTCTTGAAAATTTTCTGAATACCAAATTTCAAACTACACTGGCATTTTTCCAACTTTAGAGAATTAAAAAATACCGCGACATTTACAGAAACCAATGCTGCAATAAGCTGTATTCTAATTAAATAACAAGTAATATATAAAAAAAAAAAATTAAGTCAATTCTACTTTTTTCACTCTATTGCAGAAAAGGTCCTTTATTAATAATTTTCATTCATTTTTTTTTAAGTTTATCTGGTGCCCTCTATTGGTAGATATAGGCAACTTAAATCTAAAAAAAAAACTAAAATTAATGAATTAAATTTAATTACTGAATTAATATTTGAAAAAACTGTATTCACATCCAGTGTCATCCACCATAAGTTAAAAAAATGTATTTGAACTCGAGTGGAGGAATAAAAGTATTTCATGAACGATTGAAAATGTGAACAAGATATATATAGGGAGAGTGTGAGCTAATAGAAGGAATTGAAAAAACTATGCATTTTTATAGTAAAATTTTACTGTTAAGCTATTTAAGAAACAATTACTTTTGGAAAATCACATCTTAGCTTTTGATCTACATTTGTGATTTATAATTCGTACTGCATACCTGTTTTTATTGTTGTTTTCTTTTTTCTTCATTCATTTTTTATACTTGGATTTAATATATTTATTCATTTAATATTCGATTTTCATTATTTTAGTATAATGGTTCTTTAAATTAGGATTATTCAACTTGCGGTCCAACATCATTACGAATGAGGCACACCATTTCTGTAAAACACTGAAATCTTTACATATTACATGTGTCCTATTTATTTTGCAGCTACATAAAAAGTGCGTAAAACATAATGGAAAGTTTTTATTTTATTTAAATACTGAACTATATTTCCTATTTTTATTTTCTAAGATAATTCTTTGGTCAATCATTGAAATATTTTTTTTTTCTGTTATTAAAAAAACATTTCTACTTGAAAAAAAAAATCAAAAATTATTATGATAGAATAGTTTAGTTTATTTGCTATGGGGATATTTCAGGTCATTTTTTAACATTTTTGCTTAACTATTATCGTATCATTTTGTGTGCACTCTAAATTTTTTTTATTTTAGTGATGCCCCCAAAAGCTAAAAAGTTGAATATCCTTGTTTAATACTGCTATTATAATCACTTTCGGATTAAATTATTTTATTTCCTGAATATATTATAATTTGTTGGATATTTTCAACAAAACTTATTAAATTACACCATACTTTGTTACTGAAATCAGTAATGCCGGGTCCTATCAGCTATGATATTCAATAAGTTTTAGTAATTTTTCTAAAGAAAACTTGACCAAAAGAATCTGTAAATAAGTTTTAGTAATTTTTGTAAAGAAAACTTGACCAAAAGAATCTGTAAAAAATTGAAAACATTCTAGAGTAAGTTCGTTATTCAAGATAATATAAATTAATAGTAACCGATCGCCTCATATATTAAGTAATTAAAGAATTCATAATCCGTTAAAAAAATTCAATTTAATATGCATTCATCTAAAGTTCCGTCATACAAAATAACTAAAAATAAAAAAAAATAGACATTAAATGCCAAATAAGAAATGAATGAAAAAGATACAACTCATAACAAATCAATAACACCTATCCTGCCACCAGACATGAGTGTGGTGTTTCAATAATTCGTTATGCATCTCATTGAATTGTTCCCAGAAAGACATATTTCTCGTTAAAAAACGGTCAGAATGTAAGAGTACAGATAAATGTCCTTTTCAAAAGAAATCAATACTTAAAAACATTTTTCCAAAAAATAAAAGTTTTATGAATTAAAAATACAGAAAGAAGACATAAAAATTATTATATTGAGAACACACATTAAAGATTGTTTCAGTATAAATTTACTTATGTAAATTAATTTTAACTTTTATAAATATCGATAAGTTTGTTTGTAAATAAAAGCTGATCCTTTTTTTTTATTAGAAATATTTTTTTAAACTTTGTATCCTCATTTTATCTTTCGTATATTTACATAAATATAGCAAAAAAAGTTCTTTTAATATAAAGAGTTATTTATGATTAACGGAAAGAAAAAAATATGATCTTTTAAATTTCTCAGAATAGTTGTATGCCCTGGATTCCACGGGTCACGTTTTATCTCTAAATATATCTGGAAAAAAAAATGAATGTGATGTTTCAATAATTCGTTATGCATCTCATTGAGCTGTTCCCAGAAAGACATATTTCTTCTTAAAAAATGGTCATAATGTAAGAGCATAGAAAAATGCCCTTTTAAAAGAAATCAATGCTTAAAAAAAATTTTTCCAAAAATAGAGTTTCTATGAATTTAAAATACATAAAAATACAGAAACATGACATAAAAATCATGATGTTGCTAACACGCATTAAAGATTGTCTCAGTATAAATTTACTAAACTCTGATCCTTTTTGTTGGAAATATTTTTAAATTTTGTACCCTAATTTTACGTTTCGTATATTTACATAAATACAGCAAAAAAGAAATTTTATTAAAAGAGTTATTTATGATTGAAAAGAAAGAAAAAATGTGACCTTTTTAAATTTCTCAGAATATTTGTACGTCCTGGATTCCACGGGTCACATTTTATCTCTAAATATATCTGAAAATAAATGAAAGCTAATATCGCAAAGTCCAAATATTGCTACAAATATTTTTTTTACCAAACACACAGACGGAAAAATGGATATTTTGTTTTCATTCTTGACCGATAACTTTAACGGAAAAGCATTATCGTTCAATAATCCATTAACGCAAGCAGTAATTTCAACACGTGATCCAATAAGGGGTGATAAATCCAAAGGATGTTCCTTGACCTTTAACGGATTACGTGACTCGCTAACTTTAACCGTGTCCCTTTAAAAAGAATACTGTATTAGGCAAGGTCAGATGGAATACACTATTAGGGGCAATAGTTTTTAAGTTTCAAGACGTTTTTTTTTTTTTTTTTAATGAAACCTCGGAATTGTATACATTTTGATTCTATCAGATCTCATTTAGACAACAGTGTTGACCACCTTGGTTCCAGACGGTGTGTCCACAAACGGTATGGAACAGGTATTAAAACACGCAGAATAATGATCTTCGGAAGGTTCTAAGAACAGCAGCTAATTTCCCCGATTTGACCCTGACCACCATTTAGTAGCGATTATGCAGGTATCCGAGCGAAACGACCGGAAAAAGAAGTAGGACGCGCTCTGGAATTGAACTTAAATGTATACATTTTTTGAAGGTCATCTCTCGCGCAATTCATATTCCACGTGAATTCGTCGCTGCCTTTTTGATTTTTGTGTGCTTCGTTCGTCTATTAAGATTCAAAGTCGATTACCGATTGCTATTCTTTCTGTATCAGCAACATCGCCTGATACAGAAGTAGTAGTGCAACATGATACTCAACGCCAGCATAAGAATTAAGAAATTATCGCGAGATGATGTCATTTGCTTAAGTATTGCGTATCTGGAATAAAATATTGCATAACTATCTTCATAATGGGTTAATAGTTTTTAATATTCTTAATTTTTCGATTCTGTTGGTGCAAGTCGTTTATTAGTCTGTGAAAAACAGATCCTATTTCTGATACCTATCTTTATCCGAAATACTAAAACGAAATAGTTTTTAGATTTATGATGGAAAAGATTGTTGAAATATTATTTCGAACTTTAAAAATCAAATCGGTCCCTTCCATTTTTTTTCTATTAATAAGAACTTAAATTCAAAAGCTTGGAAT
The DNA here is from genome assembly GCA_021605095.1 of Caerostris extrusa. Classification (NCBI taxonomy): domain Eukaryota; kingdom Metazoa; phylum Arthropoda; class Arachnida; order Araneae; family Araneidae; genus Caerostris; species Caerostris extrusa. The sequence continues at coordinate 96,511 of BPLR01019315.1, forward strand.
CGTTTTCTCAGTAAGGAAATTTAAATATTTAAGTTTCGTATTCATGCTGTTATATATTATATAAGTTTAGATTGTTACCTTCAAAATTAAAGTAGCTCTGTATAAAAGGCGGAATATTAGAAATATAAATATCTTAATTTTGTAAAGAATACACTCAGATTATTTATAATCAATTTTAAGCAGACATACTTAAGAATTTTTATTACAAAAAAAGTTCTACTTTCTTGATAAATCATGTTTTTATTTTCTTCACAAGAGATGCCCCTTTTGAAATAAAACAAAATGTAGTTTTAAAAATAATAAAATTGAATTTTAAGTTTCTTCGATATTTGCATCATAATAAAAATAAAGAGTTATGGTAAACAACTTTGGGGTTTCTCTTTGTCGTAACATATAACATGCAAAAACTAAAATGCATTTTCATACAAAAATATTGTTAATATAAGTAAATGAAAGTACCAGCTCTTTTTTAAGGATTATAATATAAAATCGAAATATTTTAAACAAATACTGATAAAAAATATTTCCAAAGAGGTTTACATTTCAAATAAGATTTTTACTAACACATTTAAAAAAAAATAATACTTTGAAATGGTTTAGCATTGACCATATGACATCGTTAAATAAAAAGCAATTCAAAGCAATCATTCCTGAAAACTAATCGTTCAACTAAATGACGTATTTCAAGAATTTAAAATACTTAAATGAAATAATTGTTTTAGGAAGAATAGCAATAAAAAAAAAATTATTTTTTTAATAGTTATAAAAAAAACTATTTAAAAAGACTATTTTTTAATAGTTATAAAAAACTATTTAAAATAAACTATTTTTAAAACAAACTACTATAAAAAAAAAACTAAAAACCTATTTTTTTCATAATTAATTGATGATATCAATATCTAATATTTTTCTGTAAGTATTTAATTAATTTAATTTTAAACTGTTAATATCATAGCAATTTAAAAGAAAAACAGAGAAATCATAAAAAAGAATTCTGTTATTATTGTAACTTTTTATCATTTATAACTCTAAAAAAATAAATTATATTCAACATAATTGATTGAAAAATCAGTACAAAAGTTCACATTTCCCTATATTGAATTTCAAATAAACTATTATGATTTATTTAAAGAGTCTAATAGGAATGATTATTCTGTTATACACCTATAAGTAGTAGAACTGTATTTAATTAAATATCTTTATCGTGTGCAACTAATAAAATAAAAGATTTTGATTTTGATTCACTTACTTTTAAAGAAAGACAGACACCGAATATGAATGAAGTTTACATTATCAAATGTAATTGCAGTTTATTAAAAAATTAAAAATGAGCTATTATAATAAGTGAATTTATTTTTTTATGCATTTTAGCGTCTCCTAATAATGCATTTTAGCGCAATAAAAAAAAACCTTCCATAAAATTTTTATTGATATTTTGAACAACGGGTCGAAGGACATTCTAACAAAGAACGATCATAATATTATCGTCTGCAGGTGATTCAATCATTGCCAGCTCTTTTTTTTTTTTAATGCAAGGAAATTAAAAAAAACAAAATACATAAGGAACGATTTTTTTCCCTTCAGGATATCTTTACTTGTTTCTGAATTGAATGCAAAATGCAAACAGTGAACATAATGGGTGCAACAAATCATCAGTTATTACTTAAGTGGTTTCTTTATCATTCTTGTAATGATTTAACAACTAATCAATGCGAACAGCCTTTATGAATAAAAGTAAAAGTGGGGAGAAAAAAAATCGAAGGACGAATCGTGAAGTTAACACTTAATTATTCTATATTTTCACAAGGTTTTTTCATTGAATATTTATATTTTTCAACACATTAGAAAAACGTGTTTGAGAATAATTTCTTCAGTGAACAAGTCACGAAAGTCAACAATGACGACTTAATAACATCTAAACCGAGTAGGGTTCAATTATGCTAAATTTTTCATCTTTTCAATCCAATTTAACTAGTTCAATCAATCTACAATGAAATTTCATAAATGAATTTGTTTTGCCTTATTTGAAATAAAATCTATAATAGAATCAAAGCTGAAAGTTCACTGCTTTATTAAAAGATTTAATTATTACAAAATTTTATTTTGGAATTAATTTTATTTTCATTATAGCGTAACTTATCATTATATCATTACTTTTTCAACATAAGAATAACAATGTTTCTTTTTTTTATTAAAAACAGTTCCAAAGAAAACATAATTTTTTTCAAAAAAGGCATTTCTTCAATATGAATAATTAAAATTTTAAATTATGCTTTTTACGAAATGAACAAATATTTTTTTTTTTAAAAATTACATAGTTTGACTAAATATTTTAAAGAATTTCCATACATTATACAAAATATAAATATTTTTTATTACTTTTAACGTCGAGTTTAATCATTAATTGTACATTGTTTTCCTTTCTTCTAAATAACAACAATTTTGACATAAAAAAAAAAAAATTTAAGTCAATTTCTACTTTTTTTCACTATATTGCAGAAATGTAAAGGAAAATTATTAGATTCTATTATTAGATACATGCAACTTAAATCTAAAAAAAAAATTAAAATTTAATGAATTAAATTTAATGAATGAATGAATATTGGAAAAACTGTATTAACATCAAGTGTCATCCACTGCAAGTTAAAAAAATGTACTTGAGCTTGAGTGGATGAATGAAAGGTATTTTATGAACGATTGAAAATTTGAACAAGATATATTTAGGGAGAGTGTGAACTAATAGTAGGAATTGAAAAAAATAGTTAATAAAAGGAAGAAAATTATCAATTAAATGAATTAAACTATCAATTAAATTATGGTAAAATATAAGTTATTGGGATCAAAGTACAGTAAAAAAAAATGAATCCTGTATTCATTTTTTATTTAAATTACAAAGAATTTATTAAGAAATGACTGCATCTCTCTTATTCAACAAGAAAAAGGGAAACTTGATAAGCAACTTTTGACTAATCTAGTTTAAATTTTAGCCTCAGTTTGCTCTGTAAGCATTTAATTTCGTAAGAACTAAACCAGTTATTTCAATTTTCATGGTTAGTTAATCAATTAATTGCATATCAAACTCATTTATTATAGAATGAAAAATAAAACACACTGTTAAATTGAACACAACATCAGGATTCTAATTGCATTTATCTCCAAGTTAATTATTCATGTTATTACTTCCTTTATTTTATTAATGCATATTTTATAACTATATATTATATACATTTTTTAAATAAATTTATACTGAAAAAGTCTTTGTATTTTCTTTCAATATCTGAATAATAATTGCAAAATTGAATAGTATTGAATCCTAATGGTGTGTGATATTTAAAGTGAATTAAATTTATTTTCGCTTATTGCTTAACTTATGATTTGTTAGATTTTTTAAATGCATTGAAATAGGATGGTTTCAAGGAAAATATATTAATTTATTATTGCTCAACTTACGAACTTATAATAATTCCCTCGCATTGTTTTCTTTTGAATGCCAAGAAATCATTTTCAATTGAAACGCAATAATTGAGAGAAAACGCAAGAAATTTCACTTTTCATTATGCTTCATAATGTCAAGGCTATCGTTTAAGAACGAAATTTATAAACTTCAATCAATATGGATACCCAATTGTTGTTCTGTGAAAGCTTTTTAATTGCGGTCGAAATGGATTTAATAATAATCTGCCGGTTTTGCGGATTCTCTTTCCGATCGCCATATGTACCCAAGTTAATTATTCATGTTAATATATCCTTTATTTTATTGATGCATATTTTAAAAATATATATTCGATGCATTTTTTTAATAATTTTATACTGAAGAAATCTCTGTATTTACTTATCATCATACTATTTGCAAAATTGAATAGCATTCAATCCAAATGACGTGTGATATTTAAGGTGAATTAAATTTATTTTCCCTTATTGATTAACTGATTATTTTTCAATTCCTTCTATTAGCTCACACTCTCCTATATATCTTGTTCAGATTTTCAATCGTACAGAAAATACTTTTTATTCATCCACTCCAGTTCAAATACATTTTTTTTCAACTTGTAGTGGATGACACTGGATGTTAATGCAGTTTTTCCCATATAAATTCATTCATTTTAGTTTTTTTAGATTTAAGTTGCCTATATCTACCAGTATATGGCGTCCGATAAACTTAAAAAATGAATGAAAATTATTTATAAAGGACTTTCTGCAATAGAGTGGAAAAAAGTAGGAATTGACTTACTTTTTTTATATTATTTGTTAAATGCATAGAAATAGGATGGTTTCACAAATATATATTAATTTATTATTGCTCAACTTGCGAATTTATAATAATTCTCTCGTATTTTTACCTTTTGAATGCCAAGAAATCATTTTCAATTGAAACGCAATAATTGACAGAAAACGCAGTAAATTTCACTCTTCGTTATGCTACATAGTGTCAAGGACATCGTTTAAGAATGAAATCTTATAAACTTCAATCAATTCCACGGATTGTTATGCCATGAAAGCTTTTCAGTTGCGACCGAAATGGTTTTAATAATAATCTGACAGTTTTGCGGATTCTCTCGCCGCTTCCACGCGGCGGGCGAGAGGGAAGGCGGTTAGTTTCCCGATTTAGCTGACATTCACCGCAATCGCTGAACTTGCCGCACAATAACTGGAGTATGAAATCCCGTGTCAAGTGCAACACTCTGGGTTTCAATAAAAGCAGTCGCAGCTTTGCACCACTGGGTCAAGCCGCCGCATGTTTACGTCACGTCTCTCGGTTTCGAACTGGGAAAAACTTCCTTTTGCTTTTTGCTGATTCACCTCTTCGGAGGAATACACTGCCCCGTCCGAATGCATGTAGTCGCTCTTATCGCACCATTAAATAAATAAATAAGGAATTAATATTTATAAACATATATCGCTTTTCTATGCAAATATTGCCTGCGCATGAGAAAACAATTCCGCTATCTGATTTTCACATTCATTGTTATCGATATCGCATTTCATCAAGTTCGTGTTTTCTTATTTTTTCAATTCCTACTATTAGCTCACACTCTCCCTATATATATGTCAATCATAAAATACTACCTATATATACCCCAATCGTTCATAAAATACTTTTGATTCATCCACTCAAGTTCAGATGCATTTTTTTGAACTTGTAGTGGATGACACAGGATGCTCATACAGTTTTTCAAATGTTAATTCATTCATTAAATTTAAATTAATTCATTTTAGTTTTTTTTTTTTTTTTTTTTTTAGATTTAAGTTTCATGTATCTACCCATAGATGGCTTTCTGCAATAGAGTAAAAAAAAAGTAGGAATTGACTTTACAAAAAAAAAAAAAAAAAAAAATTATATTACTTGTTTAAGTCAATGATGCGCAGATCTCGGTTCTGAGGCTCAGGCATCGTAGCTCGCTTTAACATATTTTCGTTTAACTCATTATAATAATGAAAATAATATTAACAAGTTATCATTTAAAAATTTTTTTCACATTTTAAAGAGCAATTGAAACACAATAATTTCAACCAATTTTAGTTAATAAAAATATGAATATTGGGGAAAAATATTTGAATAAAATGTTCTCTATTTTATTGAAAATTAAAAGATGAGAAATTTTGTTAATAATTTAGTGGATGCAAAACCTCCGCCTGGGTAATTTTTTTTTTCTTACATTTCTATGATATTTATTCGTTCAAAAACCTATTCCATCTTAAATTTGTGATCATTAAAATATATGGGATAAAAAGCTCGATACGGTTTGGGATTATACTTTTACTGTAAAAAAATATTTTAGGCGTAAATATTAAAAGATCGTTAAGCAAAAGTCCTTTGATTCATCACTTTTGCCCTTGTTTACTGCAAACCAAATACTGAATACACACACAGAGAGAGAACTTTCGAGAAGCATTTCTTGTCGGCAAGTGGCCAAATGACATCGACCAGCAGCCTACACAATTCTGTGCATTCTTGTGATAGATCAAATCAATGATGAGAATATCACTCTCTTTCTCAAAAAACAAGTAAGAAACAAAGAACTGAATTTTAATTCGGATATTCTTTTGAGTGGCCTTTACTTTCACGGAAAACTCCATTTCAAAAAAGGTTCTCGTCGTACCATGCCATACTAAACCAGCATTAACGAAGTGTTACTGATTATTTTCATGTTTATCCTCAGTGTGAGGAATCAATACGTAATAAAGATCATTTTAAAATAATTTTTATAGCACAATTTATGAAAAAATTGATTCTAAATTATTTTAACGGTTCAAGAATACAACGGTACAAGAATAAAAACACACCTTGCAGCAATGTTTTGCAGTTGTATTTGCTAAAAAATATCCGTTGAAAGATGATTATTATTATAAATATAAAAGTCTGTTGAAATAAAATCTACTGATTATACCCAATAAATGAAAAATGCTTTGTGTTCTTCCATTTTTATATTTGCATTGCATTATATGTTAATTAGCTTAAATATTTACTGATGCAATTATGCATTTTAGTATATGTTTCATCGGCCTTGGTTGAAAATAACTGTATTCTCAAATATAACAGACGATTGGAAAACGGATCCCTCCCCCTTTAATGAAAACCCGTTTTTTATAACGAAGTATGAAAAGGACGATACAGTGTGAGAACATATTAACAAATCGATTCTATCGATATAATATATATATATATAAACATTCAACCGTAATCTTCTATGTTGGTGATTTAAAGAAAATACCTTATGGATTAATAAAAAAAAAAAAATAATAATAACCCCACTAACTAACTAACTAACCTTTAAGCCATCACTATTTATGACACATGAGAGTAGTTGTTAATATGGATAGTGATTTACCAAAAAGAGTCGGCTGTATATTGTATATAGCATGAACATTTTTAAACCGTTGCCCTTTATGGCGATTCATGATGGTGGTGATTTAACGAAAGGAATTTATAGGTGATGTAAAAGCTCCTTAAACCACCTTAGGATGAAGGATCAGAGTAGAGGTTTGTAAAAAATGGGTATTTTACGAAATTCGGCTGCATAGGTAATTTATCAAATATATATATATATATATATATTTAAGATGTTGGTGGTCTAAAGAAAGTTGACAGTCGTTAAATTGTCTTCTACTCATCCCATTTTCTTTTTTTTTCTTTCTAGAGAATTCTTTTATGAGAATGTACAATGAAAAAAAAATACATTAAAAAAAACAACTGAACTAACGGTTTGAACAAAAAACAAGTAATATAAAAAAAAAAAAATTTAAAAGTCAATTCCTACTTTTTTTCACTGTATTGCAGAAAGTCTTTTATAAATAATTTTCATTCATTTTTTAAGTTTATGTGGCGCCATCTATTGGTAGACAGATGCAACTTAAATCTAAAAAAAATAAAATGAATTCATTAAATTTAATGAATGCATTAATATTTGAAAAACTGCATTAACATCCAGTGTCATCCACTACAAGTTGAAAAAAAAAATGTATTTGAACACGTGTGGATGAATAAAAAGTATTTTATGAACGATTGGAAATTTGAACAAGATATATATAGGAGAGTGCGAGCTAATAGAAGAAATTGAACAAGATATATATAAGGAGAGTGCGAGCTAATAGAAGGAATTGAAAAAAAAAAAAAGGAGGAAAACCAAATCTGCACAAAAACAAAGGGGAAAAGAATCACTGGCGTGTGAAGATACGCATCATTGAGATGACATCGCATCTGAAGCAATCAATCATTTGCAAGACACACCAGGCCGATGTATCTGGGCACGAACAAAATCTCTGAATCTGTTAAAAAAAAGCAAATGTTGATTCGAAAGCTTTGTTAAAGAGTAATTTACAAAAAAAATAAAAATTTCGGAATCGTGAGTCGTAAATAAATAATGAGAAAAATGATCTGGTAACAGACGGCTGGTTCTTAATTAAGACCAAGACATTATTGTGCGCAACATGACCTTCGCTGGAAATGTTGTGAAAATGTTACGGCAAAACCATCCAAAACGGTGCTTAGCGTTAAGGGCAAAAATCAATTCACATAGAAGAATAAACTAATGCGAAATAAAACACGCGCAACAAATGATGGGTGTGTGACTTGAGTTACTACAGCGAGAAGCTAATTTGCTGAAAAATTAAATCATAATCGATCAAGGTTATGTCAGTTTCATCACAATATAAATGTTCATTTGTTTATTAACAATAAGAACTTTGGTGAAAAACTTAATAATGTTGATAAAGCCATTTCTGACATGATTCATATTTTTGTGACCTTTTGGACAGTTAACTTTATAGTTTTAGCTCTTTAATTTAAAGAAACTTCATGTTTCGTGGAATAATAACTTTAAAATTATTTCAGTTTTAAGATTCAAATAGGTTATGGACAGGGCCGGATTTAGATGAAAACAGGCCCTCGGCTATTCCACTTTATGAGGCTATTCCACCTCCCATTTTTAAGTTTGTAAATTACATATATTGATATAAATCACAATAATGATGTACTCTCATGTCCATAAATTAAGGATAATGAAGTTCAGGCAAAGAAAGAGACAGAAGCAAAAACAAATTTGACTTATTTGTAAAGTCTATTTATTAAACAAAAGGTAAAGAGCAAAAAAGATGCTATATGTTTGACATAATTAATAAAAATTGCGATTTTTACTACCTGGAGCAAATTTCAAAGAAGAACCTATTTACAAAAAACATTATAACATGGTTAGTATGATGGTTAATATGGAGCATGTCTCCCGGACGATGCAATACAGGCCTTACAACGCCTAGGCATTCTGAGTATCAAATTATCAATCTGATCTTGGGGAATATTACACCACTCATCAAACAATGCCCTCCGAAGTTCCGGTTGACAGGTGGGACGGGGGTTGACGGGCTGCAATTCGTCGGCCAAGCATATCCCACACATGCTCTATTGGATTCAAGTCCGGTGAGTATGCTGGCCAATCCATACGGGTGATATCCTCCAATTGAAGGCATTTGTCTACAATGTTTGCACGGTGAGGACGGGCGTTGTCATCCATAAACAGTAATTTAGCACCCATGGCGCCCCGAAACCAACGTACATGTTGTTCCAGAATGACATCCCGATAGATGTGGCTTGTCATCGTTACACTTTGAACATGCAGGTCAGTTCTGGAACCAAGAATAATTCCTCCCCAAACGAGCCATCCTGCACCACCGTAACGGTGTCGTTCAATGGTGTTCTCTTGGTGGTAACGGGTACCTAGCGCTCTCCATATGAAAGTCCGGCGAGAATCAGACTGCAAACTAAACCTGGACTCGTCGGAAAACATCACACCAGACCACTGTTGCGATGTCCACAATGCATGCTCTCTACTGCAGGTTAATCGCAGGCGACAGTGAGTTGCGGTAAGTGGAACACCTCTGACAGGCCTACGAGCATATAGACCAATGTGCCCTAAGCGTCTGTACACGGTCTGCCTTGAAACTGTCATACCGGTAGCTGAAGAGAGCTGACGAGAAAGGTATGATGCTGTGCTCCGTCTGTTTCTTTTGGCAGTAACTGCTAAATACCTGTCCTCATTCGGCGTTGTAACTCGGGGCGACCTGTCCTGTAACATCTACTCACATTACCATCATCTTGGAATCGTTGCCAAAGCCTGGAGATGACACTCTGGGCGATTCCAAGTTCCTCGGATACTTCCAGCTGGGTACGTCCACATTCCAGTCGTCCGATAATTCTACCACGTAAAAAATCATCCAAATGCTTCCTTTGGGCCATAACTATGCGGTTAAAGGCTTTTAAAGCGCTTGTGAAGAATTTTACTTCTTTGCCACCATCCCTTATATACCCCTCTGTTACACTCTCGTCATTGTGACGTACTATCGGCGCCATCTGGTGGTTTCCTGTAATTTGCATATTCTTCTTCAAGATGTGTGTGATAATTCTACAGGTGAAATTTTATTTTAGAGTTCAATTTCTGTATGATTCTGAATTATCCTTAATTTATGGACATGAGTGTATTTCATTATCATTACTGTGATATATATCAATATGCTAAATAAAAATATGTTGTGATGAGTACTAATCTTTATAAAAAAATGTGGCACGGTTAATAAAAAAAAAAATCGAGAACACTTATCTGGACATTTATTCTCATCACCCTATAGAGTGCTTGTAACAATAACTCATCAAACATAACACACAACATTTACAAAGAAACAAAATTCAAATAATAAAAATCTTTGCCCACGAAAATAAATTATGCAATAAAAATTATCCTATTTTCTATCAAATTAAATTAAATATATTCAATTCAGATAAATTTATTTTAAAAATTTCTCCTTATTTGCGATTCAGTGTTTAGTGTTTACTGTTTTTAGAATAGTGTCATCCTAATTTTTCTAACAATTTGAATGGCCCCTCTTGATCTTGAGACCCTAGGATGAAGCCTATTTAGCCTATAGGAAAATCCGGCCCTGGTTTGGGATAGTAAAACTATGAAATTTACAAAAAGTACACAAAAGAGGAAAATCGCAATTTCTTTCTGTTCTATACACTATTAAGCTAAAACAAACTAATAACTTTAACAATATTATTACATATTTCAGCAATTATAATAATAATATAATTTAATTATATTATTATATTTTTAATTATGAAGTGTAAAAACACTATATTCTTAAATGGAAGAAAAAAAAATTATTTCAATGTTCGCTTAAACATAATATATTTTTTGTTATTACTAGATAAAAATACGTTATGTTTAAAAATATATTATGTTATGCTATATTTATTTATTTTACTCATTCATAAATTTGTCAAGCTTTATAATTAATGTCTGAAACTGAAATAAGTGCCATATTGCAATATTTTTTATCTTATATTACATAAAAGTTTCGATAGTCAAATAGGATTATAAATCAATATTTCACAAAATTAAATGTTATTATAACAAAAAAATTAATATTTTCAAAACTTTTTTTAATTTTAAACATTATAATTTTTAAAAATAGTACTTATTGGTGTTTAAGTGGACATAAAAATGGTGCTAAAGAAAAGAACGAAAATAAGGATAATAAATGTATCAAAATTGGGAAAAGGAATTATTACGAATTATTTGAAAAAAATTCAGAAGAGTTTACATTTGTGTATTATAGAGGGTGTAGTTTCTTAAGAATTTTAAATTTAAAAATTAAAAGAAAATCAAAAAGAAACGATCCATCTCTTCTAAAAGGCAGTTTTTATGATATAATAAAAATAGGCATTTATTTAGCTGTTACCGAAGTAACACTACCCCCGCTGCTCTGCGGGGTAGTCTTACTCGTGTCCGACTTCTCTTCAGGCTACACGTGCCCCCTGGGTAGTGCTAAGTGAGTAAAGTCGGTGCAGCGCTTTCCTTAAGGCATCCAAGACAATTGTCTAAGTGTCGGCCAGCTGCATTAGAACAACAACAACAGAAATTGTATAATTGAAAAGGCCTCTGTAAAAAAAGTCGTGCGATTGATTTATTACGAAGTTTTACGTGGACGGTTGACCTCCGCAAATCCTCGTCATTGATCGCACCCACTAAAAAGGTCCTTTCTTATGAAAGAAAGAGCCGTTAAGTCACCTTTCGTGACGCATTGTTCTGAGCGAAGTGGAAGCGGACTTCCTCAGAGGGCACTAATAAAAACTCAAATTGGCAAGACGGGTGGACAGTTAGCTTCTTGATGCTGCTGAGAATGGACGCTGTTGACAGACTCGGCTTTTAGAGTATTTGTAATTGAGATGACACTATTTTATAAATATTCAAATTATAAATTTTGATTTTTTGTATTTAAATTCTTATTTTTGTTCAATTAATCGTATTTTTCAATTCCTTCTATTAGCTCACACAATCCCTATATATATTTTTGTATAAATTTTCAATCGCTCATAAAACACTTTTTATTCATCCACTCCAGTTCAAATGCATTTTTTTAACTTTCAATGGATGACACTCGATGTTAATAAAGTTTTTTCAAATATTCATTCATTCATTAAGTTTAATTCATTCATTTTAGTTTTTTTAGATTTAAGTTGCATATATCTACCAAATAGATGGGCGAGATAAACTTAAAAAAATTAATGAAAATTATTTATAAATGCCTTTCTGCAATAGAGTGAAAAAAATGTAAGCATTGACTTTAAATTTTTTTTTTATATTACTTGTTATAATGCAGTTGTCTTTCATGTCCTGCAAGGGCTGCACCGACGTTACTCACTTAGCACTACCCAGGAGGTGCGTGCAGCTTGAAGATAAGCTACGGACACGAAGTAACAATACTCCCACAACGCTCTACGATTCTGTTAGACCGGGACCTACGGTTTAAAGTGATTCATAACCACTACAAACATGCATGGCACCGCCAGGACTGAAACCCGAAACTTGTTTCACCAAACGCCAGAGCGCTAGCCATCAGGCCCCTATTATCGTAAAAATAAATCTGAACAAATTACAGATATTATTATATGAAACTATTTCATTATCTATTATGACATCGCATGTAATAAATTCATGTTTTCATAGCGCTTTTTTTTAAGGTTTACTAACTCATTCAAGAAAGTGAATGAAGCATGGCTCCATTAAGTTATTATTTAATATATAAGGATATATTAATTAAAAATATGGATTTATTGATAAATTATTTAATAATTTCTGATGATAAGATCAGAATGATTTAAATCACTTCTCTTATTTACGACCGTTTATTGGAAACTAGACTTTAATCCGACCTAAACACATCTTATCTAAAGATTATATGACTATTTAATCTCTCACAAAACAATTGCGAAAGGAGTTCACAATTTTTGTATTAAAATATGTTCTTTCATTCAGTCATTGAAATTGTAATTAATTTCCAAAAACTAACACTTTTAATACGAATATTCATTTGAATATCAAATTAATATCTTGACGAATGACAGTGTGGTTTTTTTTTTAAAAAAGATATTAAAAATAAGGAACTAAGAAAATAATATTTCCTGCAATTTTTTTATCTAAATAACTTTCATCTAATTACCATGAAATATGTCAAATATTTAATAATTATTGCGATTCGTGATCGGTTAAAGAATGAAGAATAGCTTAAATGATCTGATTTTTGATAATTGTAAAATGGATTATGTTGTAAAACATTTTGAATCAAACAAGAAGTAGTAATTACAAGGCAAAAACGAAACACTGTAAGATCTCTTTTTATGCGGTAGATATGTTTTACAAAAAGGAGAATATTAAAAAAATTGTATGAAAAAAGGCTTAACTCAACCTTGAAAACTTAAGAATAGGTACTTCAATTTTCTAATATAGCATTTAATGAATGAAACAAGTGAAAATTAACCTTAAATATCATTGAAAATTTTACAACGAAATATAAAAGTTTTACAAAAATTGTACCACTTTATTTTATTGAAAAGCAATACAGTTTTACAGTTTGCAGTTTCTATTATTATCTAATAATGGTCTGCACTGTTAACGAAATAGTTCCAAATAACGTTCATTATCAGAGAAAAAAAATTCTCTCTACGGAATATCTTTTAAATGGATTTTCATATTCAATGTAACTTTTCTTTTTCTTATAATATAATCAATAGTAAAACTTTCTGATGATGATTCTACTAATTTTAATGTAGTTCAGACATATATTTTTGCAGCTTCCATTGAAAATTAAAGATTCGTCCAGGATTAAATTATTAACAAACGAATGTTCTTCAAAATGACACCAAAGTTGTAGACTTAATCAAATTAATTAAGTGAATGGGAACTGGTTTTTTCTTCTGTATCATCACACATGATATCTGATTTTATTTCACTAATATCATAGCCACTTAAAACAATACCCCGCAATCAATTCATCAAAATCATTGCAACCAAATTCATATGCCGAAATACTGATATCATTCTACAGTATCGATGTTTGAAGGGTTCCTCTTCTAAAAACACATCCCAGAAAAAACTTTTTCCAACACTTGCGAAGCAGAAATTAAATAATCAACAATAGAAAATTGTTTCCAAGCATCTTTAACTGTCAAGGATTCCTTTCTCAGTTAATTTCAAGATTAATGCGTAAGTTCGCTTAATGCAATATCCTTTTTAAAAAAAAGAAGTTGCCTTTATGCATTGTTAAAGAAATTTTTTTTTTTTTTTTTGCTTTTTTTTTTTTTACGTGAAAAATATAAAGATTTTTTTTTAATGAAATAGGAGCTTCAAAATCACTTAAAAACGATCTTCATAAAAAAAATCCTTACTGTAATCCATTTTTGTACAACTGAACAATTGAAATTAGTACTGAACAAAAAATATCAAAATACTTCAACATTTGAAAAAAAAATCAATGCATAGATATTTTTATTTTTGCTTGCCCAAAATACTAGATATTAAATTGCCCTTATTGATAAGTTTTTTAATAAATCTCAGTATATATTCTATATGTGTTTATTAATTGGCCTGCTCGTATGGATATATAAATGAAAATTCACAACTCTGCCATCTAGAATGTTTTTGTTACCGATTATTAAGTAACTATCTGTGCAGCATATGTATGCGCATTGAATAAATAATAACATTTTGCATTTTCTATCCAAAATATCGTTATATCATGTAAATCCAGTTCTTGCAATGCGAGGCTGATTCCCATTTTCACTTGTTACTACTACTTATCTAAATGTTAACTATAAAAATGAATACATTTTCATATTTAGCATTCAGATTCCAATACTTAATAGAATCTGAATTTTAAATATAAAAATGAATGGAAATGTGTCGCCTTTTTTTCATAAATATCTTTCTGTTTTAAAGTTCTTTAGAAAAATTGATCCATTTCATAAGATCAGGCACGATCTATTGATCATTACAGATTGCCTGACACTATTCAGCGATATTACAGAAGCTTGATATCTCATATTTATATTTTCAGTTCCATATGATTATTTTAACAAATTAATTAAAACTGTATTGAGTATCAAATTTCAACCTGTTAAACCAGATTTCAAAGTTTTATTGAGGACAAAATTCAGACACATTTAATTCAATGGAAGAATACAAATACGTTTGACAGATTTTTTACCTCATGTTTAATGCATTAATAATTTTAAAATTTTAATTGTTAAAATTAATTATCTAAATTTTTATACTTAAAAAATTGTAACTAGTTTTAATTATAAAAAATGCAGTCTATTTTGTATGGAAATACCGTTTAAAATATAATAGATATAAGCTAGAAAATTTTGTAATCATAAAAATGACTTCATTTACGAGCTTAATTTCGAATTTACGTTTCTCAAATCAAATTACTGAACTAGATTAAGAAAATGTCTATTTTCAATTCTGTTCTTAACATATATGAACATACATAACATGAATTTTTTAATAATGTGTTAAAACGTATTAATATTTTTTTTCATATGATATAGATTTACAAACATGCACACTATAACATAAATTTTTAGAAACTAATAAATGAATCTGAACTCATAACTTCGATATCTCGACTGACATATAAGGAAAAAAGATATTAATTGGTTATTGAAGATTAAGATATTTATAACGCAAGAAAAAAATAAGAATAAACTACATAAACTTATTTAGAACATTTAATTTGACTTAAAACTGTTCCCCAATACAGACCTACAGAAACTAAAAACAGATGAGCAATTGTCATCTGTGCAACAGAAAAACATACAAACAACAGAAAAAAAAATTAGATGTTCATTTACTCCAATCATTTGCATTTCTGTTTGTTTGTTGAATTTTTTAATAATGTGTTAAAATGTATCAATAATTTTCTCATACAGCATAGATTTACAAATATGCGCACTATAGCATAAATTTTAGAAATTAAGAAATAAATCTTTATAAAGAACTCGTAACTGTGATATCTTTACTGACATATAAGGAAAAAGTTATTAATGGTTTGTAGAAGATTATTATATTTATAAAACAGAAAAAAATAAGAATAAACTACATAAACTTATTTAGAACATTTAATTAGGCTTTAAAAAACTGTTCCCCAATACAGAACCTACAGAATATAAAAATAAATAATGTAAACTTATTTAGAACATTTAATTAGGTTTTAAGAAACTGTTTCCCAATACAGAACCTACAGAATACAAGAATAAATAACTTGAACCTATTTAGAATATTTAATTAGGCTTTTAAAAAACTGTTCGCCAATACAGAATCTACAGAAACTAAAAACAGCTGAGCAATTGTCAAAAATTTGAAAGGTACAAACCACAGAACAAAATTGAGATGTTTATTTCTATCTGTTTTACGGAAATCATGTATCTCAGAAATCATGTATCACATAATGAACATTTTTTTAATACTTTGTTAAGATACATTAATAATTTTCTCATACAACTTAGATTTACAAAAGCACATTTTAACATACATTCTAGAAATGAAAACTAATAAATGAAACTTTATTTTTAAAAAGAACGCATAACTTCGATATCTCAGCTGACATATAAGGAAAAAGTTATTAATGGTTTAGTGAAAATTATTATATTTATAAAACAGGAAAAAAATAAATAACATGAACTCTTTTAGAAGATTTAATTAGGCTTAAAAACTGTTCCCTTGTACAGACCTACAGAAACTGGAAAAATCCGATGCACATTATAACATAAATTTTAGAAACTAATAAATCTGAATTTGAATTTTTATAAAGAACTCGTAACTTCGATACCTCGACTGACATATAAGGAAAAAGTTATTAATGGTTTATTGAAGACTATTATATTTATATCACACACACACACAAAAAAATAAATAAATAAGAAGAAATAACATGAACTCATTTAGAACAAAAATCTGAGCAATTGTCAAAAATTTGAAAGATACAAACATCAGAACAAAATTCATATATTTATCTACTCCAATCATTCACCTGTCTGTCTGCCTGTTGAATTTTTTAATAATGTGTTGAAATGTATCAATAATTTTCTCATACAACATAAATTTACAAACATGCCGTTCATAACATAAATTTTTAGAAACTTATAAATGAATCTGAATTTTCATAAAAAATTCATAACTTCGATATCTCAGCTGACATGTAAGGAAAAAGTTATTAATGGTTTATTGAAGATTATTATATTTATAAAACAGAAAAAAATAAGAATAAACTACATAAACTTATTTAGAACATTTAATTAGACTTAAAAACTGTTCCTCTATACAGATCTACAGAAACTAAAAACATCTGAGCAATTGTACATTTTAACACATTATTAAAAAACACAACATGAATTTTTAATAATGCGTTAAAATGTATCAATAATTTTCTCATACAATATGGATTTTCATAATTTTACTATTTACTATTATATTACTATAACATAATTTTTAGAAACTAATAAATGAATCTGAATATTTAAAAAGAACTCGTAACTATGATATCTCTGCTGACATATAAGGTAAAAGTTATTAATTATATTTATAACTCAAGAAAAAAATAAAAATAAATAGCATAAACTTATTTAGAACATTTAATTAGGCTTAAAAACTGTTCCCCTACACAGATCTACAGAAACTAAAAACAGCTGAGCAATTGTCAAAAATTTGAAAAGTACAAACAACGGAAACTAATTAAACTAAAAAAATATGAGCAATTGTCAAAAATTTGAAAGGTATAAAACAACGCAACAAATTATCAGATGTTTATTTACTTCAAACTGTCTGTTTTACGGAAAGCATGTATCCGCGCAGCAGTCAAGGTCGTCTGTTTCGGCACATATCAATTTCCCGCAGAATTGTTCTCGTTTCTAAATCTTCATTTCGAAGGCATCGCTTGAGGTTGTCATTGCGGAAGTGGAATATTTCATATTTCAAAAGCCTTTCATTTCTCCCTTTTTAAATTTAAACGGTTGATCTCATTTCGACAACACCTTCTTACTTAATGGCTTCTCGCTCAACACAATATCCATTTTAGGCAAAAAGAAAAAGAGTAGAATTATCTGTTTTAAGAAATGGGAATGATTCATTTCTACCTAAAATGTTTATTTGGCTTGTAAATTACCGGAAACCTTTGTTTGTAAAAAGGAAATAAACAACCTAATCATTGAAAGATTTGGATCTTCCGTATTTATGAAAAGGTTCACATAAAAAATCTTCATAAGTGCATTACACGAATTTTGCTAAAACTGTGATTTATACCACAAAAAAGATATTTTTTAAAAGTTAATTTAAGTATAAAAATTGAACCAGCAATGAATGTTTATAATATTTTATGCAAATTAAGTGATAAATCTTCATTTAAACTTATTCGCTTAAGCAGTTTGAGACAATTATTATTTGGGAAAGGTAACATTCCCCCTCATTATGAAAGTTGTTCATTTTTTAATTTAAATTTTTCTATGATTATTTTTATTCACTTTCCAGATTTTAAATAAATATTAACGAATATAATTTATTAACCGCCATTTTCTGTTATATGGATTCCAAATCTATTCTTCCCTTTATGAAACATTAAAAACTTTTAAACGTTTCAGGTTATTGAGATTTACAAACGAAAAAATCTAATTAAATCATTGGAAATAACATAATATAATATTTAATTTACTCATACTCATTCCTATAATTACAAAATTTCATTCTCAAATAACTATTTCTTCCTCTAGTTATATTATCCAAAATGGAAAGTTAAAAAAGAATCAGGAATACTTGATTTAGATTAATTAACAAATGTATTAAAATTAATACAGAGGTAATGAAATAAAACCCGTTTTAGTTATTTGCCGTATCTATGTGCCAGGAATGCATTGGAATATTTAAAATCTTCTTCAAACACTTAAGAAAGAAACTTTAATAAAATATTAAACCAAAAAATTAGTTTTAAAAACTATCAAATGGGAAATTCTGCTAATGGATGGATATAAAGATAGTTTAAAATAACAAGTATTTCTTAATGAGAATTTTTAGCACGCACTAAATATTGTTACACATTTTTGCAATATGCAGATTAATTGAATATTCGAATTTTATTCTAATTTGTTATTCATTGAAAATTCAAAAGCAGTATTTTAAAGCCATTAAAGGATAAAAAAATCCTACGTTAACAAGGTCCACCAGTAATAAAGATGCGACAGATAAAAACGATTTGAAAAGTATGACTTCTTATATAACAAAGTTTGGCAGCTATTTTGAAAAACATCTTTGACGAGTCTAGGTTAATAGTTATTTGTCACCTCCATTTCTGTGTGACTTAAACGTTAGCCAAGTTAACTCGAAAAAGTAATATATGATACTTTGATATCATATATGATACTTTGATATATAGACACGTAAGAGAAAAGTTATCAATGGTTTATTGAAAGTTATTATATTTATAACGCAAGAAAAAATAAAAATCATTTAAACTTCTTTAGAACATTTAATTAGACTTTAAAAAACTGTTCAGGGGATACAGACCTACAGAAACAGAAAAAAATCTGAGCAAACATATATAAAAGTAATTTTATAAATGTTTCCTCATTTTAAGATAACAGCCACATTTTAAGAAAATAATCTATTTTATTCAATTTTAAATGCAAAATTAGTTACTAAAAAAATATTGTGTGGTGTTTTATATGGATCGTAACACTTATGTATTAACCCAATGAGCTATTTTTCAACCTAATTTTTAGAAAATTTGCAATCACAATTGATTACTTTTTAACACATTTCTAAGTGGAAAAGGAAAAGATGACCTGTTCTAATTTTTTATCGCATAAGAACGAAATTACTGATTAATAAATTATTATTTTTTTCAACACTAAAAAAAATTGTTATCTTCTTTGAATGTTTATTTTAAAAATTCATTGAAGATTTTTTTATATATATCAATATTAATGGTTTGGAATTAATCTATTTAATTTGAAACCATTACTATTACATACATAAAAAATCTTCAATGAATTTAAAAAAAACATTCAAAAAATTAATTAATATTTAATATTTTTTAATATTAATTAATATTTTTTTATTAATTTTATATATATCAATAGTAATGGTTTGGGTAGAAATAATATTAAAAAATAATATTGAATAAAATTAATGAAATATATAATTTAATTTATTTCGTTCCAAACCATTACTATTGATACATATAAAAAATCGAAATTAATAAAATTTTTTTTTAATTAATATTAAAAAATATTAAATATTAATTAATTCTTTGAATGGTTTTTAAAAAATTCATTGAAGATTTTTTATATACATATAATAGTAATAGTTTGGAATGAAATAAATTAAATTATATATTTCATTAATTTAATTTTACTTCTATTTCTAAACTATTTAATAAAACTTACTTGCACAGATGGCACAATAGTCTCTTCAATTTCATCCACTGGATTTAGAAGAGGGGCCAGTAGAGAGCTCGCCGTGGAGTTTGTGGAGGGTACATCTTGGACGGTGGTGCAGAGGTGTCCGTACACCCCTTCCTGCTTGAGCATGTAGTGCAGGGCCGACCACCCCAGTATGCTGCCGCTGAACACCCAGGTCTCCAGCAGTCCCCAGAACAGCAGAAAGTACTTCTTGGATCGGGGCATGGCTCGGTGTGGTTTGAGGGAACGCTGAGATCGCGAATGGAGTTAAGAGTGTTCGCGTTTGAAATCAGTAGCATGTGAAAGGCGGAAGTGACGTCGGCAGACGGGGAGCAGTTCCGCTTCCGAGTGTGGGATAGAAGGATTTCTTTTTTTTTTACTTCTTTTAAATCCGCCGCTTAGTCCAGAAATTTAACTCAGGGCCGTTAAGTGAAACAGTGATAAAAGATGGAGAAACACCCGCGCTGGGGTTGCCAGGGTTGGCGAGTTATCTCCTTTCATTGGCTTGCTTTCTATTTCGGGATTTGGAAGGAATCTGGAGAGAATCCAAGGTTTAGCAAACTTAGATCGAATTAAAAATTGATTTATGTGATTCTAAATATTTGGATGCCTTTTATGTGAAAAATAAGGATGAAAGATATTTAGATGAAGATATTAAAATAAAAAATTCTAAAAATATATTAAATTAAATATTTTTAGATTTTATTTGGATGACTTTTAGGTGAAAAATAAAAACGGAAAATTATTTAGATGAAGAATTGTAAGGTTTTAAATTTAAAGTTTTTAAAAATGTATTAAACTCCGTTATGAATGTCACCGCAATTAATTATTTGAAATCATTTCAGCAAAAGCATACTCATAATTGCAAACACACAAAATTGTTTTAAAATATTATTAATTATTTTTATCATTTTATGAACAACCAGCATTCGGTTCATCATGAATGTATAAAACAGATGATACTACAGACTCCAGTAGAAATATATTAAAAAGTACGTTTATAATAATTAAATTATTTAAATTCTATAATATTAAATAAAATTAAATAAATTGAAATTATTGAAATTCTATAATATTAAATATAATTATATAAATTAAATTTATTCAAATTCTATAATATTAAATATAATTAAAAAATTAAAATTATTCAAATTCTATAATACTAAATATGATTAAATAAATTAAAATTATTGAAATTCTATAACATTAAATATAATTAAATAAATTAAAATTATTAAAATTCTATCATATTAAATATTATAGAATTTCAACATGAAAATTCTGTACAAATTTCGATTTTTATTACATAAAGAATATTTTTAGAATTTTTGTGACATAGTTGGTTATTCACTACTTAAGATTAGATAAAACATGATATATATACATATATATGTGTGTGTGTGTGTGTGCGTGTGTGTGTGTGTGTGTGTGCGTGTGTGTGTGTGTGTGTGTGTGTGTGTGTGTGTGTATTGTCTTAAAATTGAGTAGAGTAAGAAAACTTTTTAATTTAAAAAATTGTATATAGTAACGTTAAAATTTGAATTATGTTGTACCATGAATAACTTGTCATGCATAACAATTTAATTTATTTCGTTAAAATAATTTTCAATCTTTCACTATTTTCTAAATTCGGAATGAATGACTGATTTCTCATCCTCTTTAAAAAACATAAAAGAAAATAGTTTTTGAACTCAATTTCTAAATTGAAAATATTATTTTAAATCAGGACACGGTGCATGGATTCTATTGGTTTTTTTTTTTTATTTTTTTTTTTAAGTTTGTTAAAATTACTCACTTTTAAGAAAAGAAATTTTTTATTTTATTTTTTAAAGGCATAGTCAAAATATTGACATTATTAAAATAATATTCTATAAAACGATATTTGTATTTCTCCTGAAATTTTCAGCAATTTTCTGAATATGATAAAGGTTTTTCTTTTTTAATATTCTAATCACAATCTAATCAAAAAGTAATAAATGCAAATAGTCTTGCTAAATAGTCATATTCCTTTAAAACATTTCATATCTTATCATTAAATTGCCATGGGCCTTCATTCGTGACCAGAGGCTTCTTCTTTTAATGAAGGTAAAAAAATGTCACTCAAAAAAATATATGGAAAAAATGGAGTCATTCCCATTTTATCGTCCATGAGCTATATCTCAGTATAGATAAAAAAAACTGAAACAAATGCATAAGTACATTGACTCACCATACGTGAAGCCCATTTTTGAAATGGCTGCCCTTTACAAAAATATTGCTGGTCGCCGTTTCTGGTCTAGCGACGGTTCAAATGGCTTTCTATTTAATGTAATGCTCAAACCGTATCTATGAAAATACAGTAGTCAGATACATAAAATACTAAAATGTCTTACTAAATGTTATTATTCAGATATACAAAATACAGAATTCAGATATACAAAATACAGGATGCAGATATACAAAATACAAGATGCAGATATACAAAATACAGGATTCAGGTATACAAAATACAAGATGCAGATATACAAAATATAGGATACAGATATGCAAAATACAGGATGCAGATACAAGTTCATCAGTGTTTTACTGCAAACAATCATACCCATACGATTACAGAAAAGAATAATTCGAATTAAAAACGTAGGAAATAATAATTAGAATTGCATTAGAACAAAAACAACTTTGATTTTGACATAATGGATGTTCTGTATGCAGAATACAAAATTTAATCTCCCCCTCCCCTCCTTTTATAAAAGACCTTTACACATTATAGAAATAGAATTCATTGCAATGAAAAGAAATTTTAGTGTAATAACTCCTTTCGTATTTCTGAAAACACCTCGTGAAGTGGCATCCGCAGCGTCCTCTATATGCTCTTGGACTGTTCCGGTGTGGTGGTTTGTCCCACCTTTCATTTCCTTTTTTTTTTTATTAACTGTTGATATTTGTCTGTATGTACTATAACTCAAGGAGCCTGACGGCAGGGGCTCGGTACCACAGGTTTTGGGTTCGAGCAGTGCCATGAAAATGATCCATGCCCTGATCCACATTTGTAGTGGTTCGAATCCTCTTTACACCGTAGGGTCCCGGTCTCATAGGACCGTAGAGCATCACAGAGCCCAATCCGGCTTTTTCTCACCCACATCCTTCCAAAACTGTAAAGGGGCAAATCAGCTCTAAGCACAGTGGTGTGGTGTGGTGTTTGTAACTCAAAATACAATAAATAATGCACAACTTGTTACATCACTCGAGCCTATCATAATTAATTTCGATTTTTCCCTTTCACATAAGTAAGCTTTTTCTGAGTGTTCTTCGCAATTGAAAAGGAAAAAGCTACATACAAAAAAAAATTGCAACAAAATATTTTCCATAGATTTTGAATTTTTTTCTATCCATTGAAGAAGGACGCTATTTACATAGGTATAAAAATTATCTGCCATCTAACAAACTGTACAAAATGTTGTCTAATCTTAATTTTTAATATTTTATCGTTGAAGAAGTAAGATTACATATTGAATAAAGCAAAGCACAAGCATATATATGTATATTGATAAATACATAATTATATAAAGTTAATTAAATTATTTACCTGCTTTATATCTATTTTGTATTATAAATAAATTATATATGTAAAAAATAGTGAATTCTGGAATAGTGAAAATTTTATGAGACATTTTATTCCCTTTTTTGAATCAGTATATCAGTTCTGTTTTAATTATTTTATTGTATATAGATGTGCAGCATTCAAACAGTTTTATGTTAAAATAAATTAAAATTAACGAATTAAATGTTTAAAATGGAAATATCGAAGTGTTCCCGATTTATTAAATATATTCATTTAATATTCACATCAATTAATATTCACTTAATATAATTGGATCACACACATTTCATTTTAAATACTTCATAATACAATTAATCATAAATACTGGTGTCTTAATCAAGATTCATCTGCTCCCAACTTTTTTTTTACTCTCCATTTATAAAATTCTTTTTTATATTTTTTCCACATGCAATTTCTATTTTTTTCAGAGAACATTTTATTTTCATCTAATTATGTTCTGTTTCTGTAATGCGTTTACCTAAACGAAGTCTAACTTAAACAAATTATTCAACAGCTAAATAAATTGTTTTTTTCTAATATAACGAAAAAAAACATTCCAAAATTTTATTTTTTATTTTGTGACATGCATCTAGAAAAAAATTCTTTAAGCTGTTTCCTCATTTTTTCCCTTTTGAGTAGAATATGTATTACATGGGGGTAATAGTGTAAGTAATAAAGCTTCATTCTACAGGGTGATTATAATTAAAGTCCCACTTTCAAAATGCTGCCAAAAAAGAATCATTCGTCACAATGAATTCAAATTCGAACTGATGATACTCGAAGAAGGGGAAAACGGTATATTAACGGTTCCAAAGTGTATTAACGGCGCGATATAAAGAAAGTGAATTCGGCTGCCAGTGCCAATTGTTGAATGACTTGGAAATCATTTTTTTCGTCAAAAATCGAAACAATCATGCCCATTGAATACTACAGTAGATATAATGTGCAACTCATGTGCAACTTAATGTGCAACTCATGCCAAAGAGAATTCAAAAGCATGATGAGCATCATGCTTTTGAATGCTGTACCGGTTCGAAGAATCGGTGGAACCTTTTTTGAATGCTGTACCGTTTCCTTCTTCTTCAAGTATCCTCATTTCAAATTTAAACTTATTGTGATGAGTGGTACTTTTTTTTACAGCATTTTGAAAATGGAACTTTAATTACAATCACCTGTATATCTGATGAGCCATCCAACCTATTGAATTGCTGAGTCCGTCTAATAGATGCCAAAAAAAATAATCAAACATTTTGTGTTTCCTTCACATTTTATTCAACTGATTAAAAAAAATGTTATTAGTAGGAAAATAGCTTCGATGGGTACCCAGTTTGTTTCAAAAATAACATATTATGAACAGCAAAACAAATTCATCCATTATTTTCATTCATCCATTATTGTCATAAGAAATTCTATTCTTTAATAATAAACATAACACGAATTTTTCTGTACCTTAAAGATTCATTTGTTAAAACTATGAATTTAAGTGAATAAGTATTTGTAAATTAATTTGGTTAAAAAGGTTATCAACAAGCAGTTATATTTAAAGTTCGTGGCAAGTGAAATAAAAAACATGAATAATTCCTGATAAATTAATTTTATTTCCGTATATTTAAAGGCTTTTTTTTTAAAAAATATTTATACGTTTTTAGGAACTGTAAAAAATTACTAATAAATGTGAACAAAAATATTCTAAAATAATTAATATTAGAAAAATAATTTTTTTTTTTTTTTACTCATAAAGTTTCTAAAAGTTTATTCGTATAAAAACGCTGCGAAAATTTAGTTCGACTTCATCAAATTTTTTTTTTTTTATTATTAATGAAGTGTGGTGTTAATGAATGTGTTAGGTTCTTAATGATTCGAATATTAAAAAAAAAAAAATTATGTGAATTTCTTTAAAAAAAATTATCATTTATTATATTTTTGTATAAAAACCAAATAACACAATACACACACAAAAAAAATAACGTACAAAAATCACACAAATATTATTAGGATCACACAAAATTATATTTGTGTGATCCTAGAATAAAAGAAGAAAGAGGAAATCTTCAATAAAACTAAAGAACTAAATAAAAATTATATTTCCCTAGTAAAAAATTAACAAAACAAAAGAGTTAACTTTATTTATTTAAAAACTAATTAATTTAATTTAGAATGCTTTCATTCGTTTCAAATTCAATTAACATTTGAATTCTCTATTTGCTCTAGATTTTAAAAACAATTCCATCTATTAAAGAAAACTAAGAGGAACTACAACCGAAACCGAAAACTGTTGGCGAGCGTTTGGCAATCGCCAAACTCTATCAGCAACCCTTAATCCATCGGATGCAGATCAGCGAATGAAAGGCTGTCAATGACGTCTCGCCTCCGATAATCCATGGAGGCTATTTCGCTACTCACTCGTGAAAAAAGGGCCCGCGGGCCCCACGAAGGATGCGGAGGCTATTTCCCACCTATTAGAAGAAAAAAAAAACCGCTGTCTGCATAATTATAATAATTATTCTATAAGCATCAAGATATTGACAAAAGTGTTAGCGGAGAATAAATAGAAAAATAAATATGTCAATCGGAGAAAGTGGTAACACTTGAAACGTGATTGGAAATTGTGTGCATTTTTTATGTATGGAAAAAAAACCGTTAAAGATATTGAACGGTTTCTTTAACCTCGCAATAATTAAATATTGTTGCAAGGTTAAAAACAATATTGTTTTTGTAGGCATTCAGGAAGTACTGACCCGCATACCACAGGAAAAATAAATTATCTATAGGTGCACATACTACTGCGTCCAAAAGTAAAACCCATTTTCAATTTAAATTTCCGGGGCTTATAGAATTACAACTTTTTTTTTTTCTTCTTTTAGGTTGCTGGCACTGTTCTTGACATTTGTGTGAAATTTTACAATTAAATCAAAATCGATCTAAACAAAACTTAAAACTTAAAAACTGTCATCAAAACAAAACTTAATTTTCTTCAATAGGATAGCAATTTTGAAATGATGTACAAGTTCAACTATTTTTATAGTTTCAAATATATTTAGTAAATTGTGCATTATAAAATATTGCTATTTTAATTTATCCAAAATATCCTCTCTCAAATTTTAAACAATTTACAGCGAAAAAAATTTAGATTTTGAAAATAAAAAAAATTTAATCTTAAAATTACTTTATGTACTTTTTCAATAGGATTCTAATCTTGTGGACCTATCCATGCTTTGCATTTTTATTATAGTAATTAATTTTATAATAATTAATATGTGTATGTCTCATTTTTTCAATTTTTGGTTTCGTCATCATGAATACCCTATATTTTTTATGAATATAGCAGTAAAATTTTGCAAAGAAATTATGCTTGGATATTAATGTTATGTAATATACAACTCTGTCTAAAAAGTAAGATCAATTTTCAATTTAAATTTCTCGAGCATATGGTATTTCAAATTGTTTTAGGTTGTTGGCACTGTCCTTCACATCTGTGTGAAATGTGACGTCAAAATAGTCATTAGTGTTGGAGTTACGCTTGGCTTTGTGAGACGCTAAAACCGATTCCGGCGATTTTTGAAATATCTGAATTTATTGAGCAAAGAACTTTCATTCAGTTTTGTTTGCAGAAACGTACAGAATGTTGCAGAAGGCATTCGGTGAGCATTCCTATATCGGAAAGAAATGTTTAGAAGTGGTATAAACAGTTCAAAGACATTGGCCTAAGTGCATTGTGTCCGGAAGGGATTATGAAGGCGATGGAATAAATGTGGAAGAATAAATAAAGAGTTTTTGAAAAAAAAAATAATTGGCCTTACTTTTTGGGCACAGTAGTATAATTATACGTTATACGGAATCGAGAGTTTTAAAAATATATTTCTTAAATAAAAGTGTCAAAAGCCTGCAATTATTTTTAATATTTTGCGAAATATTTTGTACCTACATACCCTAACAACAACAACAATAAAAAACATAATGTATTGATTTTTTGTTACAAAAATATTTTTTTAATTAAGAGAGAAAGAATCGAGAGTTATTCATCACTTTTATCTTTTCATATTTTGCAAAATAACAATACGACGAGTATGAAGGAATTCAAAGTGGTTTGCATCCTTAAATCTCGCTTCGAATGTTGCCATAAAGAACGCAAAATGTCGAAATTCTCAGTTTTAATTGAACTCAGCATTGTCACACTTCGCCGGTGTCACGTGATCATGGTGAGAGACTTATGTCGACAGCTTATGAAACAGTCGACTAGTCAATATTTTTCGAGATTGAAGCGATTCACATTAAACTATGAGAATAAAAGTTATTACAAAATGGGAGGAAATATTTAAAAAGAAGAAAATAAATTAAATTTTCGTTAAAGATAGAAATTTTAAGAAATTCATAAGGCCAGATAAAACAAGTAACATAAAAAAAAAAATTTAAAGTCAATTCCTCCTTTTCTTTAACTCTATTGAAGAAAGTCATTTATAAATAATTTTCATTCGTTTTTTTTAAGTTAGAAAAAATTCTCTCTCTCACATACACACTTTCCATCTCCCTCACTTATTTATTCGCATGTTTCATTTTCCATTTTGTTCCCTCCTCGACTCAGACTAGAATCCAGATTGAAAAAAAACTCTGAAAAAGAAATTTTTTTCCAGCGATCTACACGTTTCGCCACTGACGGTATTGATTCCTAAATTTATATCCTGCTAAATATCTTATAGAAGAGAAAATTTTTTTCTCCCATATAAAACTAAAATTAATTAGTTAAATTGAATTACTGAATTAATATTTAAAAAAAAAAAACTGTATTAGCATCCAGTGTCATCCACTACAAGTTAAAAAAAAAAAAAAAAAAGTGTATTTGAACTTGAGTGGATGAATAAAAAGTATTTTATGAACGATTGAAAATTTCAACAAGATTTATATAGAGAGAGAGTGTGAAATCATATTAGGAATTGAAAAAACAATACGAGATGCAACGAAAAATAGACAATTTTGTGCATTTTGACCTAAAGATAGAAGAGGGTGTTATCAGAAATGTATGGGAATTAAAGAAAACAGTGTGAGTAGAAAAAAATGGAAGATCTGCAAATAAAAAAAAAAAATAATATCACAATCACGATGCAACACTAGCCATATTTCAAGAAGCGATCATTGAATGTGTGAAAAAACAAACACAATTCAATAATAACACTGATTTTGCTGCTTTTTTTTTAATTGAAAGGATTGTAGACTTTCAGCAATTATCTATCTCAAGAAATAAAACTGTTTCATGAAAACTTAATAGTAGATTTGAATAATAAATCCAACATAAAATATAAGTTTTAAAATTTTAAAGTAAAAGGCTCATCTCTTTTTACAATTCCTTCTATTAGCTCACACTCTCCCTATATATATATCTTGTTCACATTTTCAATCGTTAACAAAATTTTTTTAGTCATCCACTCGAGTTCAAATACATTTTTTTGAACTTGTAGTGGATGACCCTTCATGTTAATACAGTTTTTCAAATATTAATTCAGTAATTAAATTTAATTCATTCATTTTAGTTTTTTTTTTAGATTTAAGTTGCCTATATCTGCCAATAGATGGCGGCAGATAAACTTAAAAAAAATGAATGAAAATTATTTATAAAGGACTTTCTGCAATAGAGTGGGAAAAAGTAGGAATTGACTTAACAATTTTTTTTTATATTACGTGTTTGTTGTTTAAATGAAAGGATTGTAGACTTTCAGCAATTATCTATCTCAAGAATTAAAAACTGTTTCATGAAAACTTAATAATAGATTTGAATAATGAATCCTACATAAGAAATAAATTTTAAAATTAAAAAGTTAAAAGGCTTATCCCTTTTTTATAAATTTATATTCAATCGATTTATAATCCTTTTCAGTTTTTTTCCCCTGATTTTTATCTATTTGTATATTTTGGTATGTAACGCCACTCTATCGTCTGGAAAATTTTGCTCGAAATAACTTTCGCAAGTTAACATGACACAATACTACGTTCCATCTCATGTGAAAATTGTGATTCTTTCTGTTTTGCGAAACTGAATTACATATACGAACATTAAATTTCTCACGCATATGCATATCTAAACCCAACTTATTTCATATCATCCACTTAGAGCAGTACAGATATCTTCGTAGAATTAGGCAACATCGTATTTCAGTAGTAAAACAAGTAATATAAATTTTAAAAAATTTTAAGTCAATTACTACTTTTTTTTTTTCACTCTATTGCAAAAAGTCCTTTATAAATAATTTCCATTCCTTTTTTAAGTTTGTCTGGCGCCATCTATTGGTAGATGCATGCAACTTAAATCTAAACAAAAAACTAAAGTTAATTAATTAAATTTAATGAATGAATGAATATTTGAAAAAAACTATATTAACATGCATTATCATCCACTACAAGTTTAAGAAAAAAATTGCATTTGAACTGGAGTGGATAAATAAAAAGTGTTTTATGAACGGTTGAAAATTTGAACAAGATATATAGGGAGAGTGTGAGCTAATAGATGGAATTGAAAAATAGTATTTAAAAACCAAGTTTTAAACATTAATTTTTAACAAATAATTTTTTAAAAAAATCAATAGCTATTGGTTTCTAATTTGTTTTAAATCACCTAGTATTTTAAAACAAATTGAAACGTGTATGAAAAATGAATCATTCAAAGGCAACTTATTCTAATGAAAAGAAAGTTATTTTATGTTCTTTTATCTTCTAAAATAGCGCATACGTGGCGCAATCGTTAATGAAGTCTCTTCCGATAATATGCATTCTTAGATGGCAATTTAGATTAAATAATTTATTTCCTTGTTTCTTTTGATCTAGTTAATGAACATTCAAGCAACTTCACATGATCTACATTTGCGATTTATCTTTTTTTTTTTTTCAAATATTTGTGATTTATTAATTCTCCTCGTTTCTTGATTGACTAAAATACGACTGTTTGTATCTTAATTTCTCAATAAAGTACAATACTTTGTTATAATTTACTTACTGAGCTTACTGAGAATGCGAACCATAATGGCTGATTCTTAAAAATGCATTAAAAGAAACCGCAGAATGTCAAAAATAACGTAAACTGAATTACTACCGATTGTTTTCTTTTTAAAATATATTACCCATAATTAACTAATAAAGAATAATTAATCAATCCATCCTTGATAAATGCAGCATACTTTCGATTTAATTGTTTTTTAGAAAATCAAGGAAAAATTTTGTTCGATTGCTTCAAGCAAAGCTGTAAGAAAACAAAATGGTAACAAATCAAATATATAAAAATAATAAATAATAATAATGCAACGTGCATTTATATAGGTCACAGTCCTTTAAATAGTAGCAGATTTTACTTTTTCTTAAATTAAATTGATTGATTGAATAGATTATATTTCCTAAAATGATTCGATTTTTAACTAAACAACCTGATTTCCTGCTGCATAGTGAGAATAGATTCAATGTACTTATTTCCAAGTTTTAGAATTTCAAAATTAATTATAAACAAGTAATATAAAAAAAAAAATTAAGTCAATTCCTACTTTTTTTCACACTACTCTCATTCATTTTTTTAAGTTTATCTGGCGCCATCTATTGGTAGATATATGCAACTTGAACCTAAAAAAAACTAAAATGAATGAATTAAATTTAATGAATGAATTATTATCAGAAAAAGCCGTATTAACATCCAGTGTCATGCACTACAAGTTAAAAAAAAGGCATTTGAACTCGAGTGGAATGAATGAAAAGTATTTCATGAACGATTGAAAATTTACAAGATATATATAGAGGGAGAGTGTGAGCTAATAGAAGGAATTGAAAAAAAGGGAAAGGTTCCACGTTGTCCTAAGATGAAGGGTTAGAGGTTCCTCAGCTATCATTCACAAATAGCATACTACTGTCAATTCACAAAACTTTTTCAGTATTAAAATATTTAGCACAGGGGTGGCCAACTCGCTGCCCACCTTGAAACATTTTTGATATTTATTACACTTTTACAAAATATATTTATTTTATAATGGCCAGAGGAGTGAAAACCAATGTATTAAAAAATACGTTATTTGAGCATTCATATACTCAAAAAATGAACTGCCGAAAAGGATGAGAAAAAATGACCTTTGATTTTAAAATAGCATTCTTGCGCAAACAAATATCGCCCTAGAAAAATAAATATTTTTTAATGATTTCACTTTTTTTTTATTTCATTTATATTTATATATTTTTTATAGTTCATTTTTAGCGTTATATATTTTTTTTACAATGTGCATTTAGTAGCTTTTAGTTTAGTATAATTATTATTATATTTTCTATGTTTACATGTAAGAATTATTCTGCTTCAATTTTTCACTCCAAAAAAATGTCTGCAGTGGGTCTAAATCTAATATAGGGATATATAATTTTAAATGCGGCCTGTGGATCTTTTCCAAAGGGGCCGCAAGACCATTTGGGTTGGCCACTCTTTATTTAGCAGAACTAGCACCTCAGTTGGTTTTATGACTATTTAACTTATTTTGATATCAGTATTTGATCATGGGGGGGTCTCGCTCTACGGGGTGCACCTGGAACACCTTTTGATAACCGAACGAGACATGAGTTCGTCACTGCAGTCCAGTAGTGATTATGCCTGTTATTATCAACAAGACTGGTTTTTATTGTGCTGCCTGAGGGTTCATGGCCTCCGCCTCGACGTAGGTAAAAAAATATTTGGTCATATATTTCTGAATTTTATTTACCTTAAGTTATGAAACACGACACATAATATTACTTCAAAGTGATATAAACGAAATTTCTTGACATTATTGACATTTCGTAACTTTTACTGACTCCCAAACTGCAATCGTGGCAACTGTCTCCTATACACCTAATGATTGCTTCTTTGTTGAAGAGGCTAAGGTAAATCTGTCCAATGCAATTGCTTCTGGCTGGGTGATTGGTTTTCGGAGGATTCCCAGTCATTGCGGGGTTTCTGGAAATGAAAAGGCCGATCTATTGGTCAAAAAGGGTTGTAAGTTACCACAGCCAACATTTCCTTTATACTTTCATCCATTTAGTTATGAGGTAAAGAAGAAAAACACACAGACCCTTAACCACACACTTTCAAACTCTTTTCAACTGATAAAACCTGAAATATATTACTTGTTTCGTCACCCATCTCAATGGACTCGCCCCGTGCTGTTTTTACAGCACATTTCCGACGTACATTTTCATGAATAACATATAGTAGTAATTTTGCAAAGAAATTATGCTTGGTTAATAATATAATATAATAAATATATATTTAATGTTGGATAATAATGGATGTTTTAATATTTATAAATAAGGAATTCAATTCTTTTAATTGTCAGTGCAGTAATTTCCCTTGAGGATTGTCAATCATTAAACATTAATTTTTCCCTTACTGTCCCACATGTCTGCATTTACTTCCCTTTTTTTCCTTACTTCCTCGCTCGTACTGTCCTTCGTTTATCCCCTATCCATTATCCTGGGAAGTAGCAAACGCAATTCATTGGTCAGAGTATCAGAAGAGCGGCTAATTTAGTGCGCGCGATCTGATAATCCTTGATCGCAATCTGTTTACGACTCTCGCTCGAGGTTGACTGGCTCTCCTACGTCACTCGGTACATGCAATTTTGAGAAATCCTCATATTAAACAAGAAATCAATAAATGTATGTGTGTTAAATCACTTGAGAAGCGAGTTTGTATTAGAATTTGAGTCAAAAGCTAGTTAATTATTAACATTCATCTCGAGTATAAGATTAGAATCCTCTTCCTATAAAAGAAAATTACTTCAAATGTCAATGATTTCCGCAAAACTCAAATTACTATCCAGTTAGAAACTATCTCATTTAGTTACATCTTTTATTTCTATTATAAAAATTAAACACGAATGAAAAAATTTGTGGGATGAACTAATGCATCAGACATTTTTTTGAAAAATTCGTTTGATAGATTTTTTTCGACAGACGCGCACCCAGGTAAGTGGCTGGTGGGTTTGAGCCTTCCCCCAGGCCAATAGTGGATTATTATGGGCCCAGGCCAGGCCGCGCACCCAAGTAAAATATATACGCTTGCTAAAACGTACAGTCCCACTTAGGCCCAATTTTTTTTTTGTTTTGTCAAATATTTAGTATTTCAATAAATCAATGTCAATGTAAAACCTACAAACTGTCAATTTTAGGACAGCTTCAGAATGAACCGGCATTTATGCCTGTTTAGTTTTGTTAAATATCCCTCAAAATACTGTCATCAATGAGCTGAGAAAAAAGATTGAATTTTAGTTAGCAATTTGATTAAGCAATTTGTCATTAGGAATTTAATTTTTATTTTATGGGCAATACTCCTCAGTTTTTTATGTTCTCTTTTTCAATATGCTTGACTCAAATGAATACAATGTGAAGTTTCTTAAAAATTCTTAATAAAACAATTAATGCGTGCAATTTTGACTTCGGATACATTTACTATTACTTATGGTATCTAAAAGGCTTTCACAATTTCAGAGAATCATCAAGTCCACATACAGTGAATCCCCCTCCTATGTCGACCTTGACGGGAAGGAAATGGCAGATGCATTGCTAGTGATTAGGTGCTGGTGAAGTATTGGTTCCACTTGAGCCCTTTACCTACACAGAGATTTACTCACAAGCTAAGTTAAATGGAAAAACAATTAGGTCTACTCCCCCAGTGCACCAGTGGTATCGGGGCCATCACTTAATTATGACAGGCAGGGACAAACTGCAATCACCCGTTTGCTCAGTGGACACCTCAGAACTATGACTTTCTCAGATGGTTTGAAAGCTTTCGACACTTGCACCAAGTGCTCCTCTGAGCAGGCTTCACCATCTTGGCGTGCCTGGGGTTCAGATGTCAGGATATCCTTGACAGTCCGTCGATGGTCTTGGACTTTCTTCGGGTATTTGGATTCATGGACCTAGTCTAGCCCCGCTGGACTTTGGGGATAGGCGACGAAGAAGGCTTTCACAAACGGTTAGACTTTAATTACTAAGCTCCTCTCCTATACAGTGAGAGAGAACAGAAGGCTGCCTTTGAGTGCTGAATTCTTTTTTTGTGTGTGCGGAGGTAGGGGCTTCAGTTTGCCTTCTACTACTACTACACCACTCTACATCACTGTGCCTAGAGCTGAGTTGCCCCTATACAATTTGGAAATGATGCGGGTGAGAGAAGTCTGATTGGGATCCGTGACGCTATACGATCATATGAGACCGGGACCTACGGTTTAAAGTGGATTCCGAACCACTTCAAACATCCATTCGAACCCGAAACATACGATATTGAGCGCCAGAGCACAGCCACTCGTCCATCAGGCCCCAGTTTGCCTTGTAGAAAAACACTGGCGTTCATCAAGTACGCTTCTGAATTTGACAGAAGATTACAGATATTGCGAGTTTCCCTTCTAAGCAATGGGTGTCGGAAGTCATCAAACCACAATGATGCGGATATGCAATCGATGGAGGCTTGTATTGGTTTGTCGATCTGCAGTCATCTCGCGCACACGAGGTCTAAACATACCGGGATCTACAGTTTAACGTGATTTCGGACCACCAATAAACAATCGATGGAAGCAGGAGGGACGCGCCGACCCATTGCCCTCACGTCGTGGCATCAGCACACGTGAGGGCAGGCATAGTGTTTGCGTGAAGCTGATGGATAGCACTGAAATACGAGGAAGCATAGCCTTGTTGAACGACAATCTATGTGCCACGTCGTTTGTAGCACAAATGGATTTCAGCAAAGTGACCATAGCTGCGATTTTGACGTTAAACCTCAAGTGTTTGAATCTGAAATGGTGGGATAAATGTCTGACATGGACAAAAAATGATACTGCATCGCCATTTAAGAGGAATCACGACGTCGAATCCACGTCTAGCGACACTGTAGCCAGAGATTACACAATTCTTGCCCTGTGCATTGGCATATCAGTCCCTCATCTGGCAATGTGGTTTGGGGTGGGGTTAAATTCTCGCACCCCTTTAATACGCATTGCAGGCGCACCAGCGATTTATCTCTGAGGTCTGCTGTCTTTCCTCAATTTCATATACCAATATCGTCAAACATATCAAATGTTTTAAATTCTAAATAATAATAATAATAGTAACCTTTTAAAAATTGTTTAATAAAATTAGCTTTTAATTCATAGTTTCATACGGGATTAAAAGAATTTAAAATTATAAAAATAATAAATAACGACAGAATCTTTACGATCTCCTAGTATGCTTTTATCGGAATTTTTTTAATAAAATGT
Organism: Caerostris extrusa; assembly: GCA_021605095.1. Lineage (NCBI taxonomy): Eukaryota > Metazoa > Arthropoda > Arachnida > Araneae > Araneidae > Caerostris > Caerostris extrusa. The sequence continues at coordinate 132,614 of BPLR01019315.1, forward strand.
ATAAACTGTAAGATAAAAATTCAAAACTCGACAGACGAGACTCAAACCGAAAGCTTTGAAGCCTATGCCGGCTTTTTGCTTTGTAATTTAAAAGGCATTATGAATGGTTATTAACATGCCATATATTGTTTATAAATTGTAAATTCCATTAAATTGTAAATTAATGGAACTATAAGCGAATAAAACAGAAATTTTATCAAAAAAAAAAAATTAATTGAATAAAACTTAAACTGTTTCCCATTCCCCTTCGGTTATGATAGAAATAAAGGAATTAAAACGGTCGGAAATGAAAAGAAAAGTTCAGAAAGGAAAAGTCAGGTTTAAAATGTATCGCGCTTTAGACAAATCATACTTTTAATGAACAAAATAAGCGTTAGAAATAATCGAAATATTTAAAAATTTCGATAAGTAAAAGTTTCTTATAAAAATATGCTGTAAAAAACATTTAAATGGCACCTTTAAATAAAATCTGCGGCAATTAAAATATTTTATTATCTGGATGTAGATTACATTTTGCTATATTTTTAAGCATAATTATGGCAAATATTTTTAACTAACATAGCCACTATTAAATATTTACTTGCCCTAACTAAGCGAAAAGATATATACATAATGCAACTCATTAAAAATCTATGCACCTCTCAGACATCAAACTATCACTGCCCGGGGAACACTGGTGGGAACACTTTTGATATGCTAATGGGGGAATTTAATCTTATTTTTCTTCGAACATAACATTGCGATTTAAGACAAAAAAAAAGATTACATAATTATACAACATATTACGAAAACGTAGAGCTTTTCAGCCTATCTGAATTATAAGAGATTCCGTTTTATTATTATTATTATTATTTTAATTATTTAAAAATATGGTGGTGACGGAATACGAATGCCAATTTGATCTTTAATTCATAATTCCTATCATCTTTCCGTATTCATTAAAAGATGACGTAGATTCCCCTATTAGAGATAATTTAAGAAGGGAAATGAGACAGTTTCAAGGCATAAAATCTTGGTTTTTGTAGAAAACGTGATTAAGTTGACAATGAGCGTGCAAGAAGATGGGTGACTTTTATCTGTGGTTTCCTTCCTTGTCCTTTACAAGAGATATGAAAGTGACATTCTATGTTGGTGTCGTTTGTGCATGAATGTTTTGTATGATTTTAAAGATAGAGCCAACTAGCAAAAAAAAAAAAAAAACCTGAAATCTGCACGGAAAATTTCAACTTACCAATGTTTAATAATGCACGAGATATATGAATAAACTGATTGGAATACTACAAGAACGGCCAAATTCAAATAGCCATATGAATATAGCAATATTGAATATATCAAGAACTTCATGAAGAATGAATTGTTCAAGAATCTCTAAAAGAATATACAATAGTAAGATAAATGTCGTCGCAAATTAAGAATGAAGTATTCCAAATTCTACAAGAAACGTTATCACATTCAATAGCTAAAAAATGTATCAAAGTTTGAAAATATTAGTCGTAAATGAAGAATGAAGTATTCCAAATTCTACAAGAGATGTTATCGCATAAGATACCCAAAAGAATATATCACAGTTTGAATATTCTAGGCATAAATGAAGAATGAAGTATTCCAAATTCTACAAGAAACGTTATCGCACAAGATACCCAAAAGAATATATCACAGCTTGAATATTCTAGGCATAAATGAAGAATGAAGTATTCCAAATACAATTAGAAGCCCTATACAGCTTCAATAGACACCGGAAAATGCCAAAAAGGGATAAATATGAAACTTCAAGAAGAAGGAATGGATCAACTCACTACGAGTACTTATAGCCATTGGAAATACAAATGTTTAAATTCCCAAGTCAAAACGTGAAACGTGATTCAAATCTATACTACAAAGCACATCAAACAAAAGCCAAATTCTTCAGAAAATTCCTGAAGACTAACGTTACTCATTTCAAGAGTTAAGGGGCCGAAACTACCATTTTTTCCTCCAGAATTTACAAATTTGGAATGGATTTTTATTTGCTTGCTGCACTTTTTGGATTGCGCCACGAATCCCTAACCAGGACAACATCATGTTTACACATGATAATAAATTGATTTTAACAAATAATTAAAAAAAACAGTGTTTTAGATGGATCAAATAGTTTCGTTTTATCGAAGGGTCGATTGCATTCATGAAATGGAAAATTCTCCTCAAAATCAATCTACAAATTATGTAAATAAAGCTATAAATAATCCGCAAAACATAAATTGTCCAAGTACATTTTTAAATATTCATGTAATTTAACCATCTAAAAAAGGCTGAAAAAGAAACCATTTCACCCAATGCATAAAATTCTACATAATAATAAGGATAATAAGTTTTTAAAAATAGTTTAATAAAAGTAGTTTTTTAAGTAGTATTTTCATACGAAATTAAACTGAATTTAAAAATAAAAATAAAAAATAACGACAAATGTTATTCATGAAGCATTTCAGGAATTAAGGGGCCCAAAGTGCCATTTTCCGCCAAAATTTGCAATGAATTTTCGAATAATTTGCTTGGCCCTCATTTTGGGATAACGTGACGGACCCCTAAAGACAACATCATGTTCACACATGATAAAAAAAAAAAACTGTTGTAACAAAAGCACCATTTGTCAGACGCTTAACCGATCACACGCGCGGAACACGCAAGCAGCAAGGTCTTTGGTACGCACTTGCGATACAAGACAAGATTAAAAAAAAAAATTACCATCGTTTAACTTTTATCTGTCTTCCAAGCGAAAGGATGGTTCCTCGCGTGAATGAGGAACGACAAAAGCGCAGAATAAGGAGCGATATCGCATCTACCCTTGGATCGCTTCCGCCTTGTTGGAGTTGCATCACCGAGGAAGATTCGGAGTCACCAAAAGGCTATTTATGATGGGTTTGATATTCATCAGCTTGCTGAAGGGTGACCATTGTGCTGACAAAAAATTGTTGCCGTTTTCGTGCTAATTGACGATAAATCTGCTTTTCTGTTATGTAGATAAATCATTTACATGGGCAATATGTCATAGAGAATGAGAAATATGTCATGTATTGGATAATATCATTTATATGGGAAATATGTCATAGCAGTGTATCCATTTTTCGCACATTTAGGGTTGGAATATATATCAGAACAAGCAGGTTCTGTCTTATTGATGTAGCTAGAGCATGTTTTTTTTATACATGTAGAGTAAGAAATAAAGCTTAAAAAACTTTTATTTATATAATTAATACACTTAATTTAATGCATTTATTTCTATAATAGAAGTAGATGATTTTGTATGTGTGTATGTGCTTCCACATAGAGATTTACAAAAATTGTTGTTTTTTTATCACCTGCAGAACACATATAAAACATATTTTTTGCACATGTGGAGTTCATATTTAAAAAAAATTATATTTATATAATCAATGTTTCCTTATGGGCCTGAATGGCCGACGGTTTAGCGCTTTGGCGCTTGGTGCCTCAGATTTCGGGTTCTAGTCCCGGTGGTGCCATGGATGTTTGTAGTGTTTCGGAATCTACCTTCAACCGCAGTTCCGGTCCAATATGATGGTAGAGCGTTGTCTTGAGGTTTAGTCAGTCTTCAGCCCTCATGGTTTCTCGCTAAAAATGAAGTTGCGTATTACCCTTAGCCATGGCCCAGTCGGCTGCGGCAGGGTCTTCTGGAACTGGTTGTAGGTTTTCCTGCACCAGGGGATTAGTTACAACAACATGTTTCCATATAATTTGAAGTAGATATAAGATTACATAAAAACGAAATATCCGCTTACATAAAATCACCTTCTGCGTACCGACGGAATCCAGCACATAATAAAATAATAATCTAATCTAGAGCATATATGTACATCTATAGTACATAGACCAAATCAAATTATTGGTTGATATACCACTTCAAATAATATTATCCAAAAAAAGTAAATAAAGGCAGAATTGCCATCTTACTGCAAATTACATCTATGCAAATATGCATAAGATATCTGATTATATGTAATATTGCAATAAAATTTGCATTCATTTCTAAGAATAATACAGCCCATAATGAGTTGACTAGCTCACACCCATTCCCAGTACATAGGATGAGACGGCTTAGGGGGACTTTCCAATGAAGTTTATTTAAAGTAATAATCACTTGCATTCTCTAAAGACATCTATTTAAGTCGTCTATTGGACCTGAGTACGGTATAATTTCAGCTCCTTCGTCGAAGGTTAATGCAGAACTTATTTTGCTGTCCGAATCATCATTGCTGGGAGGGAACCTCCTATTCACACCGGTCCATTTAGCGAACTATTTATTATTATTATTATTTTCATTTATCTATGTCGTAGTTTGAGCCTCAAGCTGTTCTCCTCCTGCTGAGCTTTACTTAAGTCCTCTCTCCTAGTTGAAGTATTCTTTTGGAGCTATTTAGCCCCTGGAGGCTCCATCTTCGATGTGACACGATAAATACAGTTGAAACAATAAAATTGCCCAAAATATATTTATAAATATAATAAAAATTAACTTGCAATCATAAACAAATAAAAGAAAAGAAAAATATTTTCAAAAAATTAAATTGGAAATTAAACCAAAATTTTGCGCGGACGTTTTAAATCATAATTGGAAACGTAAGAGTCCATCTCCTGCTTTTCATTTTTTTCATGATTAATCTCTCCTAGTTTCTGTGTGTTCTTCCTATATATCACAATTTAACTCTCCTCATTGGCTAGAACTCGTAGCCAGAAACCCGCCTCAAGACTGCCATTGGCTTAAAGGAGATATATTACATGTACGTGCGGGACCCCTGATCTTATGTTGACATGTTAGTAGAAGTACGTGCTGACATTCAACAGTCTACAGATGTCTAAAGTCTTGACCTAATCTTACCTCGCTTACATTTCATACGCAAGGTGGTCAAACATCATAAGAGTCCACCATCTGTTTAATATATATTATTTTGGATAAGCGCAGCGCCCCCCAACAACAAAGTTGTTGACAAATGTTGCCCAATGAACAAAAAAAAAAAAAAAATAACAATCCATCCCTTATTTTTGGAGAAAAACTACCGATAAACCTTGTGCTCTTAGGATAACAACAACAACAGGAAACAATCTTTGATTTTAACAGTCCAGTCTTACACAAAGGAAAGTTTTCAAAGACATGCTCCATACATATTTAAAAACGTTGCATGCATGAGATATACATAAAAAAACAATAATTACGAATTAAAATATTTAAAAAAATTGCACATTAAACCATAAAAAGGACAAACTTTATAAAATGATTTAAATACATGTCGAGGACAAACTTTATAAAATGATTTAAATACATGTCGAGGTAACACTTTGGATTTCATAATGAAATGTGCTCTATTGAGTCCCATTCCTTCTTTTTTTTTTTTTTTTTTTAACATCTCGCCCCTGTAAGCATGTCGATCATTTGACTGGAAGAATACCATTTGATGCATAAACCTTCTACAGTATGGGGATAATGTTTTTGGGTGGATTTTTGACTTTATATGGTGAAAAAAGGGAAACTATCGCCAGACAAGTCGAAGCGAGTCATTTTATCACATTTTCAATTCTTATTTGTACAAAAGCAGAACAGACCTACTAATGAACGCCGTTAGTGAGAATCAAATTTCGTTCAACTCTCTTTGTAAGTTATACTCTCTAGGCAATCATAAATTAAATTATTCAATTGTGTGTATATATATATATATACGAGAGGTATAAAAATATCATAGAGGTACTAGAGCTATACAAACTAGAGATATACGAGAGCTACTATATATATATATATATATATATATATATATACACTATTACTTATTTGTTAAATACCACTCTCCTAGCGCCATCTGGTGGTCAGTTGATACTTAATGCTGATTACGCTGACTAATGATGTTAAAATATCACCTATTCTATTTTTAAAGGGATTGTTTCATTTTTTTTTTTTTTTTTTTTTTCGAATGGTGAAGTGTTGAGTTTTTACGAGAGCCGATTTTCATGAAAATTTTTCTTTTGGGCTATTAGAAGCTAGTTATTGGAAGAAGCTAGAAGTTGAGCTATTGGTTTTGATGATATTTAATTCTAGAAACGAAAATGAAATTGCTGAAATCGCTGAAGCCGTCAAAAGCCGGCCCTATCTGCTAATAGTTTAAACAATTAAAATTTTTAAGCTTAACAGAATTTTTTCATAAACTTATAATGAGACATTATTTTAAAAACTTATAATTTTCAGAACGAATAAAGCAGCAGAGTTAAATTCAGCGACAATCGAAACAGAAATAAATTCTAAAAGGAAAATTTTCTTGGATGTACCTTCTCAGATCTAGTAGACGTGTACTACAAGTACATAATATATTTCAAACTTGTGTAAAATGTAAAAAAAAATAATAATTGCAGCTTTTCTCCGGGAAGGTCTCTCGCGATAATTATCTTTTAATCTGATTAAAAGTAAGAGTACGAGCCTAACTGGTTCTCAACCGCCAGTACAGACGTCTATTTATTGGTAAATCGTGAAATACTGCGTTGTCGAAGGACGCTCATTAGACATCTTATTTTTTATAAGTCGATCGAAATCACTGAAATATGGCCGGTTTAATTTCTGGCAGCGGCACAGGAGTTCTGAGCAGACAAAGTGAAGGACCTTCTTAGTTATAATTCTGCCCTAAAAAAGGGAATTAAAAAAATGGTGCACACATAAAATTTTATCTTGTCTTTCAGAACAAGAATATTCGATGTTGTTATAATTATACAATATATATATATATATATATATATATGTGTGTGTGTGTGTGTGTGTGTGTGTGTGTGTGTGTGTGTGAGTGTGTGTGAAATATACTACTTTAAATTCCTTCTATTAGCTCACACTCTCCCTCTATATATCTTGTTCACATTTTCAATCGTTCTAAAATACTTTTCATTCATCCACTCAAGTTCAAATACAGTTTTTTTAAACTTGTAGTGGGATGATAATACAGTGGATGATAATACAGTTTTTTTTTAAATATTAATTCATTCATTAAATTTAATTCATTAAGTTTAGTTTTTAGATTTAAGTTGCATATATTTACCATTAGATAGCGCCAGATAAACTTACAAAAAATGAATGAAAATTATTTTTAAAGAACTTTCTGCAATAGAGTGAAAAAAAAAAAAAAGAAGGAATTGATTTTTAAAAATTTGTTTTTATATTACTTGTTTTTCTATATGGATATATTTGATGTAGTAGATATTTTCTAAACAAAATATAATAATATATACTCTAATGTCGTTTATCTTCATGACTAAAAATCATAATTACTAAGAACCTGAAAAGGACTGATTAGTTATAAAATTCCATTCATTAAAATTCAAATTAGATACAAATGAGGATAATTCAATAATTGTTTAAATCAGGGGGTGGCCAACCCAAATGATCTTGCCGGCAACTTTGGAAATGCATCTAACTCCGCGGGCCGCATATAAAATTATATATCCCTATATTACATTTAGAGACATTCTTTGGAGTGAAAAATTGAAACATGATGAGTTATTATTTTTGTGTTTAGTATTATTTTTACATGTAAACGTAGATACTAATATAATAATAATGATACTAAACGCACACTGTAAAAGAAATATAGAACATTAAAAATAAAATATAAAAATTTATAGAAACATAATAAAAATTTATAGAAACTGCCACTTTGGAAATGCATCCCTAACTCCGCGGGGCTCATATCTACTATATATAATTCCCGTGTCACGATGTTTGTTCGCGATAACTCCGAAACTAACCATCCGATTTTAACTTTTTTTTTTAAATGTGTGTTTTTGTTCCAACTTGAGAGATAGGATAGTTTTATTCAGATTTTTTTCGTATTTAATTGCAAAATCGGTTAAAATCTACTATTGAGGAAGTCGCCAATCTTGCAACCTGAATTTTGGCCAATTTTCCGCCAATTTCTTTAGGGTTGTAGTACTGCAATTAGAATTCGTAGCTTCAGTTTTCGAGCAATATAATGACTATTTTATTGCTATTTCGATAATTAATTGCAGAATTCTTATTTTGCACTAATTTCATTGTTGGAGTAAAGTTTGTTTCCACCACGGACAAAAGATATACCACAATAAAAAGGTAAAGTTAGATGGCGCCGTGTCTCGATGCCTGTACTACATAACCGTAAAATTCTCATGTTCTGAATATTATTGTTTTTATGTACTACTTTAAATTTTGTGAAAATTATATTGTATGAAATTTATATTATTTCTATGAGAAATATATCAAATGTATGTAAGTATTACCTGATTTGATTATCAATATTTTTTATTTTCTAAGTTTGAATTTGAATTGGAATAAAATATATTGAATGAAAAGTTGTGAATGAAAAGCTTTTCTATGCTTAAAGTTTGTCAACATGTATTGATTAAGAATTCTAAATTGTCAATGTAATTGTCATTGTATTTGATTAAGAATTCTAAAAGGAAATGTGATCTAACAAGATAATATCATATAGACAATATAATTTTAAAGAAAGATGATGAATTTTAAGGATTTTTTTTGAAAAGTG
>BPLR01019316.1:0-20319 GCA_021605095.1 Caerostris extrusa
ACAAGATCTATGACGGAGGAAGTAAGTCTTAATTATAAATTTTTATTAGTTATCCAGAACATTGCTTCTTTTTTTTTTTTGTGTATTATCATAAAATTTTATTTGTTCATATTTTACAAGTCAATTCCATATTAATCAAAATGAACAGCAACACAAGATCTACATTTGAGAAAGCAAGTCTTAATTAGAATTCTGTTGTGTTATCCAGAACATTGCTTTTTTTTTAGTGTATTATCATAAAATTTTATTTGTTCATATTTCATAATAATCATATTAATAATCAAAAATGAACAGCAAATACAAGATCTATGCAGATTTATAAGCAAGTCTTAATAAGAATTCTATTGTGTTGTCCAGAACATTGCTTTTTTTTTGTGTATTATCATAAAATTTTATTTGTTCATATTTTACAATAATCAATTATAATCAAAATGAACGCCAACGTAAATATTAAAAAAATTTTAGGAAGTCAATTCCTAGTTAGAATTATATTGTGTTATCCAGAAATTCTTTTTGTGTAAATAATTTTCATTCATTTTTTAGTTTGTCTCATCTATAGATTATACAATTTAAATAAAGACACTAAAATTATTAATCAAATTTAATTAATGACCAATTTGAAAAAGATCTATGACGGAGGAAGTAAGTCTTCAAGTTCAAAAAAATTTATTTGTTATTGAGAACATGAATAAAAAAGTATTTCTTAATAACATAAAATTTTACAAGTTCATATTTGACAATAATCATATTAATAATCAAAATGAACAGGAACACAAGATCTATGATTTGAGGAAGTAAGTCTTAATTAGAATTCTATTGTGTTATCCAGAACATTGCTTTTTTTTTTTGTGTGTATTATCATAAAATTTTTATTTGTCTGTTTTACAATAATCATATTATTAATCAAAAATGAACAGCAACACAACATCTATGACGGAGGAAGTAAGTCTTAATCTCCTTAGGAATTTATTGTGTTATCCAGAACATTGCTTTTTTTGTGTGTATTATCATAAAATTTTATTTGTTCATATTTTTTATAATAATCATATTATTAATCAAAATGACAGCAACACAAGATCTTTATGACGGAGGAAGTAAGTCTTAATTAGAATTCTATTGTGTTATCCAGAACATTGCTGTGTGTGTATTATCATAAAATTTTATTTGTTCATATTTTACACAATAATCATATTATTAATCAAAAATGAACAGCAACACAAGATCTATGACGGAGGAAGTAAGTCTTAATTAGAATTCTATTGTGTTATCCAGAACATTGCTGTGTGTGTATTATCATAAAATTTTTATTTGTTCATGATTTTTATACAATAATCATATTATTAATCAAAAATGAACAGCAACACAAGATCTATGACTTTGAGGAAGTAAGTCTTAATTAGAATTCTATTGTGTTATCCAGAACATTGCTTTTTTTGTGTATTATCATAAAAATTTTATTTGTTCATATTTTTACACATAATCATATTATTAATCAAAAATGAACAGTAACACAAGATCTATGATTTGGAAAGTGAAAGTAAGTCTTAATAAGAATTCTATTGTGTTATCCAGAACATTGCTTTTTTGTGTATTATCATAAAATTTTATTTGTTCATATTTACAATAATCATATTAATAATCAAAAATGAATGCCAACAAAAGATTCAAAGATTTGAGAAGCAAGTCCTAGTTAGAATTCTATTTTGTTATCCAGAACATTGCCTTTTTCGTGTACTATCATAAAATTTTATTTATTCATATTTTGCAATGATCATATTCCTAATCAAAAATGGACAGCAACGTAAGATCTATGACTGAATAAGCAAGTCCTAATTTGAATTCTTTTTAAAAGAATTTTGTTCTGGCACAACATGTAGTCTAAAACACATAAGAAAGCAATTGCTTGTAAGCTTTTAGTTTGTAAATTAAAAATTTCAACAAATTAATGTCAATCCAGCTAAATTCAAGCAATTCACTATGCTTTTAAAAATCAGAATGCTCTTTTTGAAATTTGCTGGAATTGTAATGTTTTTTATTTATTACATTTAATCCATTTCTTTTCCACTAGAAGGAAATGAATAGAATTTAATTACTGAAAACCTATGAGAGTCTAATTAAAAGAACAAAAGTTAAAAGGGGAAAAAAATTTTTTAACAGAGTAACAAGTATAAATCTTGGAATTTTCATCTTCTTAGGCTAATGCGTGTTAAAAAGCTGAAACACTTCTAAAATAATTAACCTAAGAGCTTGACAAGTGACTCCGTTAAAAAAACCGTGTCATTGTGTTGTACAACTCATATAAGTTAAAAGCTAAAAGTTTAGACAAAACCCTATTTAGACGTTAAAGCTACTAAAACAAGAGACTAATAAATGAAGGGAAAACAAAACATGTTTTTGGAAAGAGAGACTATCTTGGTGATTTCTTTGAAATCGAGCCACATAGATTTCAAAGTGTTAAAAAGTTTACTACCTGGGATCTGAGATTGAATACCAAAATAAAATCAGCCCGAGACCCGAAAGAGAGTTATTGCTGCCAATCGCTGCCTATTTGGTCTTAGAAGCCAATTAATATCCCACCTGATTAAAAGAAGAACTAAAATTTTACTGTATAAAACTCATATGACCAGTATTAACGTATGCATCTGAAACATGGTCACTAACAGCAAGAGAAGAGAAAAATGTTGGCAATCTTTGAAAGAAAAGTGCTACGAACTATTTTTGGTGGTATCAATGACAATGGAAATTGGCGAAGAAGATACAATTTTGAACTTTACAAACTTCTTTTAGAGATATTGACATTCTAAAATTTGTTAAACTGAACAGAATGAGATGGGCCGGTCATCTCAGAGAATGGAAAGTGATAGAGCTGCTTTGAAGGTTTTCAATGTAACCCCTTTTGGACAACGACCAAGAGGAAGACCAAAAGAGATGGGTCGACTGTTTAGACTCTGATTTTAATGTTATTAAGATAAAAAAAATGGAGGTCCACGGCCAAGAGGAGAACAGCCTGGCTGATCTTTAAAGAGGCCAAGGCCCACAACGGGCTGTCGAGCCATTTATGATATGAATGTGTGGCTTAAAGGCTAAAAAAGCGTCTTAAGTAGCTAATCTAAAAGCTTGACAAGTGATTCCGTTAAAAATACTGTGTCATTATATTGTACTAGAACTCAATCAGATCGGTGTGATCTAGATTGGATCGGTGTTTGCAGTGGATTCCCTCCTGACGTGGGCATCTATGGAAATTAAATTGCTGATCTGCTCGCTAGGGAAGGTTGCGAACTTCCCAAAGCTTCTTCTTCCAATCTGTTAGCTTCAGAGGTTCATTCCATGACTTTAGTCAGAGTGAATACCGTTTGAAGTCGCCACCAATTCATGCATGGTACGCCGCTAAATATTCTGGTATGTCCTTGCAGTGCTCCTGTTCTAGATCTGCTCAAAAGGCTTTAGCTAGGCTAAGGACTGGCCACACTAAGAGTTTGACCTTCAATGGAGACGAGAAGACATTTACCCTTTGTCATTGTTCGGTCATCGCGCCTCTCATCTCATCGATTGTATTGGTGCCTCTGTGAGGCAAACTGTTGAATGAGGGGGAGGACCGTTTACGATCTATTGATGCAGCATGATCTACTGGACTGGGTTTAGGATTCTAAATCAAGGGATAAGCAACAACAACAACAACAGAACTCAAATAAGTTTTTTTTTTTTTTTTTGTTCTAATGCAGCTGGCAAACACTTAGACAGCTTGGTCTTGATGCCTTAAGGCAAGCGTTGACACAGATGTTACTTACTTGGCATTACCCAGGGGGCGCGTGTAACTTGAGGATAAGCCACGGACGCGGAGTAACAATGCCCCGCAACACTCTACGATCCCATTAGACCGGGACCTACGGTTTAAAGTGAATTCCGAACCACTACAAACATCCATGGCACCGCCGGGACTCGGCCTGAAACCGCCATGAGAGCGCTAGCCACTCAGGCCCAAACTCAAATAAGTTAAAAGCTAAAAGACAGACATTGAGCTACTACTAAGCCTTATTTAGACATTAGAGCTACTAAAACAAAAACTAATTTCAATTTGTCTTTCTTTTTACAGAAGCTGCCGCAAGAAAAAAATTTGCTTCCTCCATTTGTTGTGAATCCTGAGTTGCGGAGAGAATCTGAAACAAACTGTAGAGATTTTGTTTGCGCAAACATGGAAATCGAAGTATCTCTTTATGGGCTGGGCGTTCTTGGAGAGTTTTCAAGTGGGCCGCTTTCATTACTTGTTTCACCATTTTCTTTTACCAATCTGAGGATTTTATTCCAACTACTATTCTTACCCCACTACTATAAACATTGCTTTGTCAAGCCTGCTACAGACTTCAAATTTCCTGCTATAACATTTTGCCATAACAATGTGTGAGTGTTTTCTTTCTTTTTAAATCAACTGTAACTTGGTCTTTTCATTTAATTTTATTAAAGGATTATTTTAGCTTTGGAGCTCTATTCGAGATCCATTAGCAATGCACGGTGCTTTAAAGAAGGTGGTGAGTAGTTATTACTGCTTTGAAAATGATAACATTTAGCTGAAGAGCGTGACATATTTTCTCGTAATGACCAGAGTTGTCTGTTGTATTATTCCACATCATATCACTGTATCTAGAGCTGAGTTGCTCCTATACAGTTTGGGAAAGATATGGGTGAAATTGAATAAACGCACTATGGGGAACCACGCTCTTCGATCATATTAGACCGGGACCTATGGTTTAAAGTGGATTCCAAAACCACTACAAACATCCATGATACCACCGACTCAACCCGAAAGCTATGGCACCGAGCGCCAGAGAACTGGTCATTCGGCCATAGGCCCCCGCAGTTTTATTCCAGGATTTCTGCAATACTACATAGATGTACGGCGGTTATCGGGAAAAACTGCCTGGCTTTACACCCATTCTGAGAATTAACAATAATCCAACGAATTCAGTGTTAAATAGTATCTCCACCTGAAACTTAAAAAAATCAGTGTTAAATAGTTAAACAAAAAATTAATGAATAATCCCATGAAAATTAAAAATCAGTGTTGACCAGTTATTCATAAAAATTAATGAATAACCCCATGAAAATTTAAATAAATTAGCGTTGAATAGTTAAACATAAATAAAAAATTAATGAATAACTACATGAACATTTAAATAAATCAGTATTGAATAGTTAAACATAAAAATAATGAATAACCACCTGAAAAAAATTAAAAAAAATAATGTTTTTAAGCTTTCTCGCCATTAAAAGCAACAAATTTGAACTTGAAGAACAGTGAACTTATAGTTGAAAACTCGGAAGTGCAACAAATTAAAAAAACACTATATATTTAATTTTATTTTTATCCTTTAAAGCAAGAGAATTACAGATGAGTTTTTGTAACTGAAATTTAACCTAGTAATTAAAATAATTTTAAAATACCCAATTATTTTTACAAATTTTATCATAATTTTAAAATCAAGCTATAATTTTCATTGATAGATGACTTTATCATAAAAATAACTAATTTAAAAAAATATATATATGGAAACCGTCTTATTATAGAGACCTTGATGATATTGTTTTGTAGGTTACATTAAAAATATTACATGCATTTATCATATTAGGGAGATAAATTTTACAAAGCAGCTATAAAGAATATTGCTATTTGTAAAGTTGCTATCCTATCTTTAAAAATGAGAAATTATTTATTAATAATGATGAGAAAATAAAAAATGAGAAACTATTATTAATAAGTTAAGAGAATTAAGAAATTATTGATTAATAATGATGAGAAAATAAAAAAATGAGAATTTATTACATGCATTTTACAATGCTTAGGATAGAGAAATTTTTACCAAAGCAGCTATAAAGAATATCGCTGTTTGTAAGTTGTTACCCCTATTTTTAAAAAAAAAATGTGAGAGAGAGAAATTATTGATGTAAATCGATTGCTAAAATAACATTTCATTTAAAAATAATCGCTTCCAGAATCTCTGATACCCATGTACAAAATGATGAATTCTTTATTAAAAACTTTATTTAAATTAAGGTTGGTCAACCCAAATGATCTTGCTGGCCACTTTGGGAATGCATCCTAACTCCACGGGCCCCATATAAAATTATATATATTCATATTCAATTTTTATATTCATATTACAACCTGTTGTATTAGATGTTCCAAGATGCGCGAGCATCATGAATTCGCAGAATATAATTTAATTATTCTGTGAACCCATAAATAAAACAAGCAATATCTGTCCTATATTCGCAAGAATATTATTTTGAAATCAAAGTTAATTTTTTCTTATAATTTCAACAGTTCATTTTTGAATATCTGGATGCTCACATAATGTATTTTTTAATACATTGGTTTTCACTACTTCGGCCATTATAAAATAAATATATTTTGTAAAAGTGGATCAATCTCACAGGCCGGAAAATATTCAAGAGCGTACCTCAGGTTGGCCACCCCTGATTTAAATGTTACTGATTAAATACTAAATTGTTTATCTGGCTTACAGATTTTGTGTGTGTGTGTTTAATGTAATAATTACTTTTTTTCCAGAATGAGAAGAAGTAAATTTTGTTTAAATCACACGGATTTTTGCCAAACGCCCAAACATTTATCAGACTTCTGCCACAAGCATCCCCATTTCTGCTCAGAAAATAACTCAGACTTAGTGGTCAGTACCTTTCACTTAAATTCTTTTTTTTTTTCATTTAAATTATTATTATTATTATTTATTTTTCATTACATTTTATTTAATTTTTCATTTTTTAAAATATCCGCATGTTCTATGCTTTGAATGATCTTTGATATTGTTAATATTCTCTTTCACATCAAAAATGATATATCAATTGTAGGCAGAAGCGACCCTTTTTTGTTTGTAGAAGAAAATGATATGATCTTCGTTACTTTTGATACAAATAATTTTTTATTTCCAATGGCAGGCTGTAATAAACATAAAGTAAAAAGAACACAAGGAACAACAACGAGAACCGAAGGAAATCACATAGTGACATGTTTAGCCCATAAGGGCCTCTAACGACCCTACACAGTAGAGGAAATAAGTGCAGGGCAGACAAGAAGGTGAGATGAATCCATGTCCTCTCCAAGACTGCATTTTGGGCTTTCAAATATTTTCATTAGAAAATTTAGACTCCAATATTGTCTCTCTTTATTATTGTAAATCTCAGTAACATCATTAAAATGAATGAGAAGAGGCCAAATAAAAAGTATTTAAATACCAAGAAACTCAGGGGGAAGGTTGAAAGGGTTGACGATCGAAAAAGTTTGGTGACTCTGCACCAGCAAGTACCTCATCATTCCGATGGAGAATAGTATATGTAGTAGTATAGGTTGTATGACCTACTCATTTCTCTAAAACCTATGGGAACTCGTTCAAATTTTTACAACTGTTCAAAACATCATTTTCTACATATCAAAACCATACTTCTTCACAATTTCATGTATCAAGTCGAAAATGTAATTTGACTTGCGCCTGATGGGAACACAGATGTTTTGAAATGCTGCTCTCTGCGTCATTCACTTGTTTGTTCAAATCGTGAACTTGAAATATGTAACGAGGCATTTACATTTCGAGCGTAACAGGTAGGCTGAATGCTTCATAGGCTGACACATAGATGTCGCTACTAGTATTGAATCCATATAATTTTTAGTTAGCCCTAACCTTAAAAAGACACGTGTATAAATTTGACAGCTGTTACACTATTGGTATGTGAGTTATAGCATTTTTAGTGAAGCAACTTTTGTTAGTTTGAAAAAATGGATAAAAAGAATTTCGTATGTTAATTAAAGCATTGCTTTTTGGCGAAAAAAAATACTATTGAAGCCAAGGTTGGCTTGATAAACATTATTCGGACTTTGCACCAAGAAAATCAACCGTAGAGAAGTAGTTTGCTAAATTTAAACGAGGCGAAATGAGCACCGAGGGCGATGCACGCAGTGGACGCCCCAAAGGGGTTGTTACCGACGAAAACATCAAAAAAGACCACACAATAATTTCGGATAAGCGTAAAAGTGAAGTTGATTGAGATAGCTGAGACCCTAAAGATATCAAAGGAACGTGTTGGACATATCGTGAATGAATATTTGAATATGCGAAAGCTCTGTTCAAAGTGGGTGCCGCGCGAGCTCACAATCGACCAAAAACAACAACGAATTGATGATTCTAAGTAGTTTGGAGCTGTTCAATCGTAATAAACCCGAATTTTTGCGTCGATATGTGACAATGGATGAAACATGGCTCATCATTTCACACCGAGTCCAATCGACAGTCAGCCGAGTGGACTGTACGTGATGAACACTAAAAAAGGCTATAACTCACATACTAATAGTGCAACAACTGTTAAATTTATACACGTCTTTTAAAGGTTAGGGCTAACTAAAAGTCATATGGATTTAATACTAGTAGCGCCATCTATTTGTCAGCCTACGAACCTTTCAGCCCGTCGGTGAACTCGTGGTCCAGTGGTAAAGTAGGCAACCAACGAGCAGGGAGGGTTCAAGTTCAAACTATGCGGCTTGATGCTATTGCTCTCAGGTATGGGAGAAACTTGAATGTAATCGTGACAACGTGTACATCGCGTTGATTAATCAGAGCTTTCAGATTTTCTTACACGCTATACACATGCAAAATAAGGGGAAACAAATGAAAACTTTCCTGAATTGCGATTTCTGCCTTCATCATTTTTTTCTAATACAGTTGGCAGACACTTAGACAGTTGTCTTTGATGCCTTAAGGCAAGAGCCGCACCGACGTTGCTCACCCAGGAGGTGCGTGTAGCTTGAAGATGAGCTACGGACGCGATCATGTTAGACAGGGACCTACGGTTTAAAGTGGATTCCGAACCACTGCAAACATCAAACACTGTTACTAATCCCCCTGGTGCAGGAAAGCCTACACCTGGTCCAAGAAACCCCGTCGCAGGTGATTGGTCCATGGCTAAGGGTAATATGCAGCTTCACTTTTGCGAGGGCTAAATACTGACTAGACATCAAGGCAACACTCTACGATCATGTTCGACAGGGACCTACGGTTTAAAGTGGATTCGAACCACTACAAACATCCATCGCACCGCCGGGACTCGAACCCAAAACCTGTGGTACCGAGCGCCAGACACTTGGCCAACAGACCCCTTATCAGTGTATTTTTGTAGTATATACATAAATTGAATCTTATTCTTCATTGGCGCAACAGCCCATCGTGGACCAAGGCAGTACGTCGTACTGGCAGATTTAGAACAGGAGAGGTTTTCTTTTTTACGGGGTAGGATTGTCAGCCTATGCATAAATTGGATATACTTAGGTAACTCGTATAAGTATATAAGGTGTAGCTATGACTGATTTTTGGGAGACTCTTTCGTATTTTAGAGAATGAGGAATTACAAATAATTTTAAAATAATAGAGAGTTTTTGCATACCGTATTTTGGTCGTCCGTTAGCTTTTTCTCCTTAGCGCGCATGCTCACTTAGCAAGGAAATTGCGCATGCGTATCTGTAATAATGTTTCATATGAGCATGCGCGCTAGGGAGAAAAAGCTAACGGACGTCTACCTGATGCAAAACTCATATCATAATTTAAGGGCTATTTTTCAAAAAATATTTTTAAATTGATTTTTAATATTATATCATCAAATGTTTACCAATAAATGCTATTTTCAGATTCCAAAGCTGGGTTATCATGCAGAAAAATCAAAGCGAAGTTTTGCGATACGTTAGACGATCATTTCAAACTTTTGATGCTGATGATTTCTCTTACGTTCCTTTCAATGTAACAAATGGGTAATTTAACAGTTAGTTGTATCATTCAGTAATAGTTGAAATTATGCAATTTTAATTTTTATGCTGTAGCATAATAAATTAAATAAATGATTTGAATAAATTAAAATGATTGAAATGATTGAATAAATTAAATTTTTAATGGTGAAAAGAAATAGTGTAGTTTTTTAGGAATTTTAAAAATGTTTTATTCTCTTAAAAAAAAAATTTGTATAAAATTTATTCCTGAAATTATGTTTTTACTACTATTGTTAAATATTTCATGGCTTTGAAAATAGCTTTTCAATATGATAAACATTATTATATATTCTCATATTGTACATGATTTATACATATAGATATATATATGAAATGCGAGACAAGCTGTAATTTGTAGCTGTTCTAATGCAGCTGGCAATACAAAGACAGTTAATCTTTATGCCATAAGCAAAGGCTGCATCGCTGTTACTCATTTTGAAACACACAGGGGACACATGTAGCTTGAATGCGAGTAACACTACCACCACAATGCTCTACAATCAAATTAGACCGGAGTCTACGGTCTGAAATGGTTTCCGAACCACCACAAACATCCATGGCACCGCCGGCATTCGAACCCAAGATTTGTGGTACCGAGAGCCAGAGCGCCATCAGTCCCAATTTGTAATTTATAAGTATGTAGATTAAGCACTAAACTCTAGACCAGGGGTGGCCAACCCGCGGTCCGCCTTGAATATTTTCCTAGCCCGTGAGATTTATCACACTTTTACAAAATATATTTACAAAAGTGTGATGAATCAAATAATTTATAAAATTATTTCGTGATAAATAAAAAATTTATATATTTTTTTTATAATTCATTTTTAATGTTATATATTTCTTTACAGTGTGCATTTATTATTATTATTATTATAGTATTATCTATGTTTACATGCAAGAATAATAGTAAATGCAATAATAATGCTTTCACTATGTTTCAATTTTCCACTTAAAAAATGTCTTTAGTGTGTCTAAATCTAATATGGGGATGAATAATTTTTATATGCTGCCCGCGAAGTTAGGATGCATTTCCAAGTAGCCACAAGATCATTTGTGGTGGCCACCCTTGCTCTACTTATTACCCTTGCTCGACTTATGACCAACTACTTTTGATCGACTTACGACCGATATACTTATTCTCCTTATGGAGAAAAATGCCTTTCTAAATGAAAATGAATTTTATTAATATACGCTGATTGGCTGTGTAATCAGAACTCCTATGACATAAAAAAATGTAAGTAGGAAAAAAAGTTTGTACTAAATTGATGCAAACTTCTTATGATGTACAACTCTATGTAACATTATATGTTATATTATTGCCTTTTAGTAGCCATTGTATCTGCTACTTTATATGTTTTTCTAAAGATAAGTGCTTGATATTTGAAAATACCAATGGCACTTTCACAATTTGATTTTAATCTTATTAAAAATACATTCTGAAATTTAATTTACTTTACCATATGAATTTGAATTTACGAGCTTTAATTTTGTTAGGACATTGAGAGCACATTAGTTTTACAGAATGATACCAATACTTGAGAACAAACAAAAATAATTTTTAAATGAAAAACTAACTAATTTTTTAATGGAAAAACTATATTTTGTTTAAGCTTTTGTGTAAGTAGGATTACAGATTTCTTCTTTCAGAAATAAGTTTTAATTCTCAATTCAAGTTTAATTTTTTATCCAATTCTTTCTTTTCTACGCTTTTAAAATAATTTATTATCATTTTTCTCACATATTTATTTGTATATTTAATTGCAAAAAGTATAATTTCATTTAGGATTAAAAATGATTCTTCCATTAAATACCTAGAAAACAACTTCGATCATTTTTTACTAATTTAAATAAATGAGCCTTGTAACTACAGAAGTAAATAAAAACAACATGAAAAGAAATGTTTAAAAACACTTAAACTAAACAACGTTAAAATGCCATTATCAATTTTCTTTTTCATGTTTTCTTTTAGAGAATGGAAGATGACATTAGTTGTGGATCAGAAGAGAAATGGCCTGACAATATGCTATTCCAAAAACTTACATCTTTACAGCAACAAAGAACCAGAAACTCGAGATCTTGGTATGCAATTTGCTCATTAATGAATTAAATACCGAGCCCTTAGGTTTACTAATTTACTACTTTAAGTTTACTTTTAAAAAATCATTAAAAAATAATTAGACCGAAGTGAAGGAAATGTTAACAAAAATACAGTTAATTAACCCGTTAGTTAACACTTAAAAAATTCATATTTCCTAAGATAATGAATATATAGCAACGAAAGAAGCGTATGAGATTTATTAAATCTAGGCATGTTACGACTTAATTCATCTATATTACTGCAAAAATACAAATCCTTTGTGGCCAATGTTTGATGAGGAGTGCTAATCAATTTGCAAATCTATAATCTTGATGAATACAAATCGATCATTTATAAAATAAATTCGATAATTTTCATCAATATCGTGCAACATCATCAATATGGACATTAAACTAAGGAAGCTCAATTCTAAACCCGACAAGCGAAGGCGATACGAGAATACCCGTGTTTGCTACTATACGTATAGCCATAATGAATCTGTAGGCCAGAAAGTTCTTTCACTGGGCTCGAGGAAGAAGAAGATATGAATCCTCCAAATGCCAAGCTGTCGTTATAAAATATATATTTATCCAGTGTAGAAGACACCCTACAATACAACTGATATGGTACATGGTAAAGTTGGATCTTCTTATCTGCAGCGCAAAGGGAAAGACCTTAAATCAAACTGCTCAGTATTTGGGAAAGATAACTTCATAACATGATTTATAATATATAATTCTACTTTAAATCTAAAACATGTAATATAAAAAAATTTAAAGTTAATTCCTACTTTTCTTTTCTTTGTATTGCAGAAAGTTCTTTATAAATAATTTTCATTCATTTTTTAAGTTTATCTGGCGACATCTATTGGTAAATATATGGAACTTAAATCTAAAAAATAAAATTAATAAATGAAAATTAATGAATTTAATTACCGAATTAATATTTGAAAAAAAATGTATTCACATCCAGTGTCATCCATGCAAGTTCAAAAAAATGTATTTGAACTTGAGTGGTTGAATCAAAAAGTATTTTATGAACGATTGAAAATTTGAACAAGATATATATAGGGAGAGTGTGAGCTAATAGAAGGAATTGAATAAGTTTTCCAGGTGATTTCTAGAAAAGATTTTGAATTTTTATTTAAGTTTCAGAGGCAATCCTGGAGAAAGAAGTGACCCTGTTTTACACAAACTTCAAAATGTCCGTCTCGAGACCTTCTATCCCTGGGACACCCCTGAATTGCTCTTCTACATCCACTCCCCCTTTGATCCCATCACCCTCTTGCAAGGAAAGACATTGAGGCCTGGCTTCCAGTACTCTATAAGTGTAGATCTGGTAAGTAGATATCACTCACTACTTTGTGAATATTAACACTGATTATTCTATGAACGCCGATCTGGTAAGCAGATCGCATTCACTACTGCTCACTATTTTGTGAATATTAAAACTAATTATTCTATAAACGTCGATCTGGTAAATAGATGGCATTCACTACTGCTCACTACTTTGTGAATATTAACACTGATTATTCTATAAACGTCGATCTGGTAGGCAGATGGCACTCACTACTTTGTGAATATTAACACATTATTCTATAAAAACATCGATCTGGTAATCAGATGGCATTCCCTATTTCTCACTACTTTGTGAATATTAACACTGATTATTCTATAAACGTCGATCTGGTAGGCAGATGGCACTCACTACTTGTGAATATACGCTGTGAATCTTTACAAACTGCCACATAAAGTTTAGTAAACTATGAATTCCTACGGCATATTTTCTATAATATGAAATCATAAGTATCAATCCTATGGCCAATTACAGAACATGATTGTGGTTTATACATTCTACATGCCCTGAAAATGATATGATGACTATACTTTATCACTTTTCTTCACCACATCACATTACTTCACATCATATCATATTTCATTTCATATGATATCATGTCAATTCATATTATTATATGCAATGCCTTTGATATAAAATAACATGGAATGTCATATGTTCTTTGTCGATACCACCAGCCTATTGGAAGGAAGACATTTAAGCCTGGGTACCAGTACTCTATAAACGTCGATCTGGTAAGCAAGAGGGGAACTCACTACTTTGTAAATATTCGCCTTGAATTTTGACAAACTGCCACATAAATGTTTAATGAACTGTGAATTTATACCGCATATTTTCTATAACCTGAAATCATATGTCTAGCATAAATATCATATGTCTAAACATAAAAAAAATGTCTATCCTATGGCCAATTACAGGACACGATTGTGGTTTATACATTCTACATGTCCTGAAAATGATATGAGGACCATACTTTATCACTTTTCTTCACCACATCACACACATTACTTCATATTATATCATATTTAATTTCATATGATATCATGTCAATTCATATCATTATATGCGTTGTCTTTAATATGAAATGGCATAGAATGTCATATGTTTTCTTATGGTATAAGTATGCATTTTATATTTATTCTTGATATGAGTTATATATTCGTATATGTTTTTCTTATGATGTGAGATATAAGTCACCTATAATTTAATTACGTAAATAGAATAATATTTGAATACGACTCTCAGAACATATTTTGCTTGATATTGTTGGTAAATTTTTCAGATGTTTGTTAGTGTGCTTTGTTTACATTTCTGGATGATTTAAACAGGATGGAATGCTCTTTGTTTTTATTTGAATCCTATAAATTTTGAAACTTGAACACCTTTGTACTTTAGAATAAAATGTGAGGTATCATGGTAAAGAAACTAAAGACAGATGTTTTTAGAACATATTCTTATGTCCATGATAATTTCTGATAGTTTACAACCAAAGTGTTATTTGCGAAATGAACCAATCAGGATTGCGCAGCAAATACACTACGTAAAAAAGTAGAAGGACACTTGATTTTTGTAACAATAACCGTAAAATATTTTATTTTTACTAAACATTTTACAAATATTTTAAAAATACAATTTTAACATCAGAATTATGATATTCAAACATAAAATATTAATGGCAACAAAAATAGTTTCTCTTTTTTTTTTTAAACTTTGTAAAAAAAAGTAGAAGGACAGCATTATAATGAATGAAAAAATAGTGATTTTAATAAGGAATGTTCTTCCCATTGGCCTTTATAATTTCAAATATTCTGTTTGGAAGTGAATTGTATAGAGATTGAACTTCTGTTTGACAAAAATTGTCCCACGAGTCATTCAATGCTTCTCGAAGCTGAGTTAGCGAATCAAATTGCCTTACATCAGCATAAACTCGACGAACTAGCATTGCCCAGATGTTTTCCACTACATTAAGGTCAGGACTTTTGGCTGGCCATGATAAAGCATCCACATTATTTGTTAGGAACCAGTTTTTGACTCCAGTCGCGGTGTGAAGAGAAGCTCCGTCTTGCTGAAACTTCCACTCTTCACCTCCAAGTCAAGAACCATAAGGAAGAAGCTCGGAATTCAGCACTTGAATGTAGTCTCTATGTTTTTGCCTACTATTTAAGAAAACTAGACTTGTCCTTCCTCCGTATCCAACAGCCAACCAAACCATTAAACTCCCTCCTTCCATTTGTCGTGTTGAATAGTATTCGTCTTCATTCCCAGACAATGCCAGTAATGCTGATATCCGTCTGGACCGTCTAAGTTAAATTTCTTTTCATCGGAAAATATCACAGAAGTCCATTCTGTAGTCCAGGACATGTGCTCCTTAGCCCACGCTAAACGGTTATCAATGTGAGCTTGTGTCCACTTAGGATGATGTTTCCGTTTTTTGAAAATGAATTTTTAGATCTTTTAATATAGTTGTAAACTGTTTGTTTCGTCACATGATTAAGACCTGCTTGATTTCTTGCCTTTGAAACACTTCCTTTGTTCTTCTTAAGTACACGAACAAGTTTTCTTTCATCACGTGGTGTTAATTTTTTCGATCTACCAGTCTTCTTTTTCTTTCCATTTTTATAAGGATTTCTGATAAAGTTTGAAACTGTATTGGGGCTCATCTGCAACAATCGAGCAATCTCTCTGACACCTTTACCATCATTTTGATATGCGGAAATTTGGCCTTTTGAAAATCGTTCAAAGGTATTCCTTTAGGCATTTCTGAGAACGGAGAAACAGCGTAACTTTTAAACAAATTAGATTTTTTTGACGGAAAAGGATAAAACAAAGTACAAAATCATATTTAACTAAAGAACAACTCACTAAATTAAATATATTAGCAAGTGTCCTTCAACTTTTTTTACGCATCGGAAATTATATATACTAATTTTATTAATAATATTAGTGATAGATGTTTAATTTTTGCCTAAAAATGAAAAAAAGAGTCTTTAAACTAAATCTGCATAAATATCTGGTAATTAGGAGAAAATAAGAGACATTAATTGGCAAAAAAACACTGTCCTTCTATTTTTTTTTTTTTTACGCAGTGTAATAGTCAAATTGCATAAATGATAAATGACTTCATGGCTCAGTGGTAACGTCCGCAGACGGTATGAAATGGAGTGATGTTTGAATCCGTTGCAGCAACCGTTTTCAAAAACTAAAAGATTCGATGTCGATTGTGTCAACGAGTGTAAAGCGTCTCGAATCGATAATCAAACTGCTAGTTGGAAATTTTCGCCGATATAGCATGCAAATATGGAGTAATTACTCCAAAAATCTTCCGGGAGGACCAACAACAGTTCGAAAATTGTTGCGAACATTATCGATGCGAGACGCTTTACTCGTGTTGACACGATCGACATCGAGTTTTCTAGTTTTTGAAAACAATGGCTACAACTGATTTACATCCGTCCTTTTCATGACGACTGTGGTTCGAATATTGTGTTCGAGAAACACGCATTATCACAATCTCAACGTTTCTAAAAGCAATCATTACATCAACTATTTATCATCTTGCTCATTGTTTTGTGCGCAGTAGCACAGGGACAAGAATAAAAAAATTCCTACAATTGCAACAGATCTCAATTTGGTAGCCATCAAGCTAATGGTTGCCAATTAATGTTGTATTTCAAGATTACGTTACACATTTAACGATCTCAACAAGAGCATGTTGCAAATTAAGGAGAGAGGCATACGCATTGTCACAATCTCATCGTTTAGGAAAACAATCATTGCGTCAAGTCTTTATCATTTAACAGGCTATTTTGTGCTGAGTAGCACAGAATAACAAAGCTCCTACTTTTGCAACAGATCTCAATTTAATAACCATCAAGCGAATGGTTGCCAATTAATGTTGCATTTCAAGATTACGTTACAAATTTAACGATCTCATTAAGAACATGTTGCACATTAAGGAGAGGCACACGTATTGCTACAATCTCATCGTTTCTGAAAGCAATCATTGCATCAAGTCTTTATCATTTAGCTCGCTGTTTTGTGCTGAGTAGGGGGCAAGAGTCATGAAAACTCCTACCTTTGTAACAAATCTCAATTTAATAACCATCAAGCGAATGGTCGCCAATTAATACTGGATTTCAAGATTACGTTACACATTTAACGATCTGATTATATGTTTTCTTATGGTATGAGATATAAGTATGTATTCTTATATTTATTAATGGGTTGTATAATATGCAACGCATTGCATTAATGCATGCATTGCACATGCATTAATGCAGGGGTCTCCAAACTTTTCAGCCTTGGGGTTATACTGTTGACTCAGTCAGTACCAAGGGCCAAAACCGTTTTTAATTTTTCTGCCATTATATATAATTTTTAGACTTTCCGTTCCTGGGGGATTTTCAGGATAAAAATCGTATGTTCGATTCAGGATATATACATTCCAAACATCGATATACATACATATGCGATACTCTTTACCCCAACATAACTGCCGAGGGTAACCGCGAGATGTTCACTAGTTTACAATGTTAGTGGGATTCATTTCAATTATTTTTAGTTGTTAAGCTTAAGTTAAATTTTCTGCGTATTATGCTTGTCATTAAGCTTTACCTAGCAAGTCAATAAAACCGAGTTATTATCATTCTGTGTTTTTTATCCAACTTATTACAGCAACAATAAACTATTCACTGTCGCGGGCCAGATTGATGACACTGGCAGGACGGACTTGACCCGCGGGCCGTAGTTTGGAGACCTCTGCATTTGGAGACCTCTGCAGATGCATGTTGCTTATTAAAGAGTAGAGTAAATCGTATGTGAAATTACAGTGACAAGCAAAAATTACTTGCAGGTAGAAGAGCATCTGTTAGAAAAAGTCCTTATCCGACAAACTGCACTGACTACAACACATCATGGAAAGCAAGTAACAAGACTGGACCGCGCTCCCAGGAAGTAAGTACTTATTACATTACTCATTAATAATTTTTTGCATTTGTAAATAATTTTTATTACAACTGATTTTTTTTATTTTTGAAATTTCAGATGTGTAGGCAGTCGTGCCTAAAACATTATTCAAGAAGTGCTACGATTGTTATTATGGTCTGGCAATGTATGAAAATTCTGCAGACGTGTGTGTCCTCTTCGTAAGTTGATCAATACTTATTGCAGAACTTTTTTTTAAGAAAATAAATTGTCTCTCAAGTTTAAAACATTGCAAAGAAAAATAAAGTATTCATTTACTTTTCAATGTAAATATGTTTTCACCCAATTTTACTTATAATTATTAATTTTATTAATTTTGCTTATAATTACCAATTTATATAATCAAGATTGGTGAAAGAATATTTTTAAAATAAACGTCTATGATTTTGAATGACAATAATACTAGTTTTTGCACTATTGAATGCCACTCTTTTTGTGTTGCACTCTCAAGTAGTTTCGTCTTTAAAACATATTTTACAATAAAATTTGTTCACTCCAACTAAATTTTGAATAGCAAGGTTTTCGCAGCATGACAATTGAATATTTGGACTGTTTTAAAATTCATCATTTTTAGAGCAATATTTCTTTAACTATATTCATAGAAACTGAATATATATTTTATAGAAAATAATAAGATTCACTAGAAACCAAAATGGTCTCAAATGCGGTAAAATGAAAAACACATTTTAGACGTGCTTGTTGGCCAAAGATTTAACAGTAAAGTCAATAGTATACCAAATATTACTAATTTAGTATAATATTACTAGGTTTTTAGATGTCAAATCTTAGATACTTTATTTAAGTGACCCGATGGCGATTGATACAACTTGTGTAAAGAATCAGGTTATCTCGCCTAATGGGATTTTTTTCTCACATAATATGTATATGTGTGGCATTGCCATGGATGTTTGTAGTGGTTCGAATCCATGTTAAACCGTAGGTTCTGGTCTAATATTATTGTAGAGAGTTGTCTTGAGGTTTAGTCAGTCTTCCGCCCTCGTGGTTCTTCGCCAAAGTGAAGCTGCATATTACCTTAGCTATGGACCAGTCGCCTGCGACGGGGTCTTGTTGACCTGGTGCTGGCTTTCCTGCACAAGGAGGATTAGATAACAATAACAACAACAACATATGAGTGGTAACAATAACAACAACATATGAGTGGCAGTTACTCCTAAAGACCCTTCCAGAAAGCAATGTCTTCCTCTCATTGTCCACTAATTGGCTGTTCGTGGCATATACACTGAAGTGACAAAAAGTCATGGGATACCTCTTAATATCGTGTCGGCCCTAATTTCGCCCGGCGAAGTGCAGCAACTCGACGTGGCATGGACTCAACAAGTCGTTGGAAGTCTTCTGCAGGAATATTGAGCCACGCTGTCTCGATAGACGTCCATAATTGTGAAAGCCTTGATGGTGCAGGATTTTTGGGCACGAACAGACCTCTCGATGATGTCCCATAAATGCTCGATGGGATTCATGTCGGGCGATGTAGGTGGCCAGATCATTCGTTGGAATTGTCCAGAATGTTCTTCAAACCAATCGCGAACAGTTGTGGCCCGGTGACATGGCGCATTGTCATCCATAAAAATCCCATCGTTGTTTGGGTACATGAAGTCCATGAATGGCTGCAAGTGATCTCCAAGTAGCTGAACATAAGCATTTCCAGTCAATGTTCGGTTCAGTCGCAGCAGAGGACCAAGTCCATGCCATGAAAAAACAGCCCACACCATTACGGAGCCACCACCAGCTTGAACAGTGCCTTGCTGACAGTTTGGGTCCATGGCTTCGTGGGGTCTGGAGCCACACTCGAACCCTCTACCATCAGCTCTTACCAACGGAAATCGTGACTCATCGGACCAGGCCACGGTTTTCCATTCATCTAGGGACCAACCGATATGCTCACGTGCCCACGAGAGTCGCTGCAAGCGATGTCGTTCTGTCAGTAAAGGCATTCGAGTCGGTCTTCTGCTGAAATAGCCCAAGAAAGCCAAATTTCTCCGCACAGTTCTAACAGACAAGTCCCTTGTACGTCCCACATTGATTTCGCGGTTATTTGACGCAGTGTTGCTTTGTCTGTTAGAAT